>JAPSGF010000016.1:12444027-12499396 GCA_035772895.1 Perdix hodgsoniae
TTCTCCTTCTCCTTCTCCTTCTCCTTCTCCTTCTCCTTCTCCTTCTCTTTCTTTCCCAAAGTCAGCATTTCGAATGTGCTAGAAAATCTGACATCATAATTTCAAAATTTTATAAAACCTTCCATATTTTCTGCATTAAAAAAGAAAAATTATAATGTAACATGCAAATCCTGGTGGTCTATCAAGGATAAATCAGTAAGATCACATGAGAGAACACACTGTAGGTTTTAAGTGTCACTTATAATGTCATATAAATTACCACTTTCTGGATAGTTCATAATAATAATAATATATTATTATATCCATAATAATGGATGTATTGCAAATAATTTTGGAAAGATGCTCAAACCTAGCTTCCATTATGAAACACTAGAAAGAATAAAAACTAGAATTTAGCTGAGAATGGAAGGTGCTCATACCATAAGCCAGCCTTGGCCTAGACATTGAGTGATTACACTGGATAATTCCCCTGTTCAGAAACAGGAAAACTTTCTGCTCTCCATTTTCTAGTATGTCATGACTAAATGTTATACTCCCATCTTAATGAAAGTGCAGTTATGAGTGAACACATCCTGAAGTCATTCTGTTGCTTCCTGTCAAGCTGAACAAAAAAGCTCATTATAGCCCTTCAGCTCACTTCCTCAAGCATTCATCTGCAGAGTTCTTAACAATTTATCTTTGCTATATTTTACAATCCCTTGTATGAAAAGCATCAAGACAATTTACTATATAGAAGTAAACATCATTTTTTACATTAAATGCACTGATCGTGCACTGATCATGCATTTTTCCTTTTTTAAAATTGTAAACAAAATATAGGAAAATAATAGCAGGGTAAAATCTCCTTTTTATGATACTAGTAAACAGAAATAATTGACAGTAATTGTGACCTCTCTGGAAGATATCCTTCCAGTTTTATTACATTATGTTGCCAAATTGCTCCTTTTGAATTAGAATCAAAGAATTATAGAATCACTAAGGTTGGAAAAGACCTCCAATATCATCCATTCCAACCATCCACATACTATCAATATTTCCCCAGTAAACTACATTCCCTAGTACCACATCTAAACATTTATTGAACACCTGCAGGGATGGTGACTCCACCACCTCCCTGGGCAGCTTGTGCCAGTGCCTGACTACTCTTTCAGAGAAAAAAAATTCCACTAATACTAGTAGTCGATTATTAGTTGCTTGCAGAGGGAGATGGTGGCTGTCCCACACAGGCTAAATCACCTGTAGCCTTTGTGCAATCACAGTCTGCATATGTTCTCCTGCTAGGAAAGTTAAAGCAGTGCCCTTCAACCACTCTGTGGCATCAAAAGGAGAGTAAGCTGTAGTCCATGGCTGACTTCTACCAGAACCAAAAATTCTGCTGATTACTCTTTGAAAAAGGTAAGATGAGCACAAGTCATATGACATTACACATTTTCGTAAAATCATAGGATCACTGAATATCTCAAGTTGGAAGGGACCCATAAGGATAATTGAGTCCAACTCCTGAGAGCACACAGGACCACCCACAATCCAAACCCTATGTCTGAGGGTTGTGTCCAAACACTTCCTGATCTCTGGTACTTGGGGCCGTGCCCACAGCCTTGGGCAGCCCATTCCATTCCCACTGTCCTCTGGTGCAGCGCCTGTCCCTAACCCCCAGCTGCAGCTCCCCTGACACAGCTCCATGACACAGCTCCATGCCGTTCCCTCGGGCCCTGTCGCTGTCTCACAGAGCAGAGCTCAGCGCTGCCCTTCTGCTCCTTGTGAGGGGCTGCAGTCACCATCAGGCCTCCACTCAGCTCCTCTGCTCTGCACTGAACCAAACGGGGGACCTCAGCTGCTTCTCATACACCTTGCCCTCCAAACAAGCCCTTTCCATTTACTTCAGTGAAGACATCCTACAAACACCAAAAACCTCTCACAGCTTTGAAAAAGATTCCTCCGGGTACAGTAGTATATGTTCTGTGGACAAGGGAGGGAGAGAAAAGAGACCTATTTTGTTTGCATATGTATTTGATAAATACCATTAATAAGAAGAGTCAAGTACTTCAAAAATAGAGGGAAAATAGGTTATTGTCATTAACCAAATTCATGATTTGGTTTGATGACCATTTGGGGGTCCTATATTGTTTCCTTTCCTTGAACAGTATGTTACAGCGTTTAACACAGTTCTTGCATCTTTGGGAGGTTTTCTAGTAAGCTACTTCAGACATGTTGTTAGACAATGCAGAGACTTTAGAAATGTTCTCCTTTTTAAAAGCAAACCTCCACAAGCTGCACTAAGTTTATACAGATACAATTGCTAGAGGAAAATATAACAAATCAACACAGAGGCTTCCAGGATGTTGTCCAAAGTGCTCTGGTACTGGGGTAAAGAAGCAGCAGCTGAGGAGGAGGAAAGCTGGAGTGTAAGCCATTGAGGAGTTCTGGTGCTGTGCTACTTCTGTAGCGCATGTGGGAGCAAAACTGGTAGCTATGTTTGCACTCAGGTCAGCAGGTATGAGTGGGTATGCGCTGTCATTATCAGAACAAAACTATGTTTAGTTTCTGTGAAAAATAATATAGGGTTTTGCAGCCAAATTGTGTTGTTGCTAGCCCTAAGCAGTGGGACGTACCTTTGCTGCAGGGAGAAGTGGCTCTTTCTTCTGGCAGGCCTACTGTTGCTATGCAAGTTTTAATAAATGAGTGTGAATTAATGTTATGTGCTCTGGAGCTGAACTAAGCATGTGTATTTCCTTACCCAGCTATCTTTTCTTGCTCTTCTGTTCTATGTGGATGATATGCTGCTAAAACCATGCCAGTGTAGGATGCTGTACAAGTCACTTCCCTATCAAATTTTATCATTTGTGGGTTAATATTCCTCCTGGAACAACAGACGAAGGCAAACGGCAGGCTAATTGATTCAGCGCTCCTCCGTTGCTTCTCAGCACAAGCACTTAGCTGTAATAATTGTGAAAGAGAAGAATTGATGCTGAGCTATAAACTGGTGACACAGAATTCAGTAAATGGTGTGTACTCCACAAACTGCCAGCTATTCAGAGTATTGACATATATTTTTACTCTTTCAATGCATTTTTCCAACAAATATCTGTAACTAATGTAGTTTCCCATGTTTCAGTAGCATAATGTTCACAGTGGATAACTATGGAGTGGGAGAAGGAGTTTGTTTTGTTTTTCCCCATAATAAAATCATGCCCTCAAGTTTCTACAGAACAGCAGTATTTCAATGCACTCAGGAATTGTGGCTTAATATGCATACATATTCCTTTTCCCCATTTAGAACCAGTAGGACCATATACTAAAAGCTCTTTCCATTAGCTTAATTCCACCCAATGCAAAAATGCTGTTAATTTCCATACTAAACAACAGAATAGTTATACGGACTTTGTCTCTGCATGATGTGAGCTGACAGAATTGTATTTCTCAAGAAAATTGATCAGCTAAAGTAATATCCTAGTATCTTGAAAGTGTCCAGTACATTGCTTTAAAGGGATTTTTTTAAATTAAGCATCAAGATTTCTACATCTATAAGCCTAAATCTATAGCTATATTCCTATATCTACCATATACCTCTAAAAAATGAATATTACTTTTGCCATTTGTGTAAAGCAGAAGGATGCGGCACATCCTTTGTTAATTTTTTGTTCAGCTAAACAAAGTTCCAATTTAGAAAAAGAGGAAATACTATGATCTCATTGCTCAGTAAAAAAAAAAAAAAAAATTACATATTCAGATACAAGGAAAAGCATTTATTTTCTTTGATTTCCACACAGAAATTATGTATTTCTACAGAGCTGATGTTTTCTGCTTAATGTCATATTCTTCCTCTGTTGTATTGGCAGAGAGCTTTCTCCCTTTCTGTCTAGAACATAATTCTTTTCTTTCCAAAATTTTCTGATTGTTTATGCAAACAAAAAATCGAGAATTATTTCTATCCACCTATGTCCAAAGCTCTTGCCAGACCTCTGACTTTCTGGTAGCAATTGATGGGAGCTATGAGAATTATGGTTACCTGCAACAATAAGCAACTTCCAGATCTATAGTCATGTAATAGTCTCAAACCCTTATCACATTTTGAGGATAGTATTACCAAACTAAGTATTCACTCTTTGTACCAACCACACAACATATGTTCATTCTGGGACATATGCTGTGTTTTGATCTAGGATCATGCATGCTTTGATATGAACGAACTTTCAATACATCCTTCGGATTTTTGTGTTGCAGGATACTGGTCAAGGATCAACCTGATCCTTTCCAGAACATATCTGTGGACCTCTGGAAGCAGCAAGGTCTTGTTCTTGTAAATATGTGTTCTGCTTAATAGGAGCATTTTTGAGTTGACAGCAGAGTATTTATCTGGGATTCAGTTATCTAAAATGCCACTGAATGCTTCCTATAAGGTACCCGACTGTTGCTTTGCCTCTTGCTGTCATTTTTAAAGAGTTCAGAACTGCAGATCTTGTCATCTCTACCACTCAAATATGACTGCCTGAGATTTTCTGCAACATCTCAAATGACATAAAGTATCTATGCTTAAGTAACTGAACTTTTTAGTAAGTGAATAAAAGCATAATTTATACATATTCTTTTAATTATTTGATGCTGGAATACCTCAGTAATTTTATCTCTCCTGCCCTTAATATTCACAGATTTTGCTGCAAAATTTGCTTGCTCCTTATTTTCAAACATGCACAGTAAATGAAATACACTCATTTTTGTGTTTGTTACTTTCTATAACAAAGTGACTTACAGCAAGACTGATAGGAAACTTGAGTTATTTGCCATGTAGCTCAACTTAAATGAAGGAAAATGTCAGTTGTGAACCTCAACCTGTTTGGCTTTTCTGAAGGTCTATATATATGGCACATGATTCACCATGAGAGAACGCTATGGTTGGTATAATCCATGTTTCAAAAAGAAGAAGCAAAGTTTTATTTGGGAAGTCTTCATATGTTCATTTAGCTGTAATGTTTATATGTGAGATTATGGAACAATTTTTGCTTTAAAATTGAATTTCTCTGCACTGCATTCTGAACTCTATACATAATCAGTTCTGAAAGCATTTTAAAATTAAAGCCATGGAGTTTGGAAACACTTTGACAAGACTGCCAAAGTTAGGCTTTTCTGGGATAGCCTGAGGGAATGCTTTTGTTACATATATTTGCCCATCAGATATGAAAATGCTATCCTCAGAACTCTAATTAAAGGATTTTTTTTCCAAGACTGTGGTAGGTGTAACAAATCTAAATGGCAAGTGTAAAATGTATTATGAAGAAACAATAGGTCTCTTGCTAGAAAGTAAAAAATCAAAGCTCATTTAGACTTCAAGCTCAGAAAATGCATATATACATTTTAGACCTAAATAATGCTCACTTGTATTAGTATTAGTTCAAAAAACAAACAAACAAACCTATAGTTCCATGAATTTTAAGAGGGATGTTTTCTTTCTCTACAGAATCAGCTGTGAAATACTTGCAAGGTGATGAAAACAAACTTATCATTGCCTACATTATTGAATGGATGCTTGCTTAATGTACTTGCAAAAACAAACAAATTAGTCTGATTGTAAGCTTAAATTTATTGCAAGTTTGGAGAGTGTTGACTCTATTTTTATGCAAGATGCAGAGCTCTCCTTTCAGATGCAGCTTCAATGCTGGCACTCACTGAGCACTAACACGAGCCAGCTGTAATGATGTCTCTCAATCTCTGTGCCTATGCTGAAAGCTGAAAAAGTGGATCAAATCATAGAGCTCATATTTATCAGTGCTATCTTAGATATATCACAAGTATTTAATTTAAAATGGATGGATGAGATAATCTGAGATGAATCTATGCACTTAGGCAATGAAAACATGGACTTTTTCAATTGGAAAGGTGAAACGTGCAAAGCTTCTGAAGGTAGCAAAGTGGAAAAAGCCTGTATCTATACTCCTGGCTTTTGCTGGCATCCCTATATTGACAGGTGTTTGGAGATCTGATAGAAGCTCTGGTTTAGCAGTGTTAGCTGTCCTACCACTAATACTGGTTCCCCAACTGCCCTGGCCTGATACGAGTGCTTTCAAGTGGCTTATCTTGGAAGTACTGACATAAAACTCAGCTCTGCTGGTACAGCTTCACCTCTACCACTCTCTCTTTGATTTGCATACAAAACTGTAAACTGCCTTTACAGTAGAGCCATTTGGAATGCATTATGAATATCCAAGAGGTGTATTTTTCCATTAAAATCTCATTTTTTTTCCATTTCTCCTAGAAATGCTGAGATTCTTCATTTGCAAAGTATGCAGAAAACAACTTCCTTCTGGTTACAGCTGTGTATTGCATGGCTTGGATAAAAAGCAATCAAAAACATTTAACTGTATTTTGTAAGATCTGTTCCAGTGAAACCACTGTTAATTTTGCAGAGTTGTTTTTTTCTTTTTTTTTCCTTAAACAGACAGCTTCTTTTATCAGCCAAAGAACAAGTCATCTGATTAATGATCATTTTTATCTCTTTGAAAGGATCCTTTCCGACCATTGGGGTGAAGTCTCTTTCGAGATTCCTGAGGGCGGGATTTTTAAATAGCATCCTGACCTCACATCCAGTCTCAGGGGGTGGATCTTTACCCCCCAGCATTTCCTCTGGTAGGTATTCCAGCCTTTTTCCCCACATTGATTTTTCTCTTCACCCTCTGAACCATCTCTCCACAGCTCCCAGGGAAACAAAATTTGATACTGTTTACATGGGGAGATCAGATGTTTCTTCCGATAAAAAGTCAGACTGGAAAAGAGAAGTTACTCTTCAAGGACTAGCTATTTCCTTGAATCAGTGTATAGGAGAAAGTGTGAGGGAAAGTAGTCAACCTAAACACTGCAAGAGAAAGCTTGGTATCCTTTAATCAAGTGGTTTGTGAAGCATACCTGTGTACACCAGGGAAACAACACTTTAAAAATGCTTCTGTACAATCCCATCTTTATGTGACTCTATGTCTCTTCTCTAAAAATTTGCATTTCCCCACTAAAACATGGAAGTAAAACCAAAGTTTGAAGGAAAAAATTTATTAATTAATGGAGTTTGAATCTTTTGTATGCTTCCACAGTTGTGACTTCTATCTCTTGAAAACAGCCTTAATTCTTAAAAATAACTTTCATAATAATTTGTAAATGAGAAAATCCCATGGTTTCTGTTGTCAGAACAGTACACCACACCATTTCTTGCTAGGTCTCCAGCAGTGCTATGGGTCTGTGGTGGCACAGAGGACTTAGAGGGTTGGCTTGTGGTTGAACATGGGCTAAGAATAAGAACACAGTGCCAGGTAAATAGGGTGCTCTCTGGTACTGTACTGAAAGCAGGAAATACAGATAGGCTAGAAACATTCCCAGGAAGACTTTTTGTGTTCTCTCTGGAGTAAATAAAAATCATCTGTCACCGAAGCTAATAAACAAAGAGTAACTAAAGGTATCTTAATTATGGTTAAAATTGAATTAAAGTTCAGTTCTGTTCCTCTCCAAACTACATATTTATATGCAGAATTAATCCATAGATGGGTTAATGTCGTATCTATGTCCTTTCAGGACCTCTTACCAGTAATGTTACTTACAGTTTTGGTTAAAGAGAAAAAATTGTTTTATGTTACAATTAGGAGGCAATCTGAAGGATGCATACGTGGTATTGATTTGCTATACAAAAGAAGAAGCTCTACCTCTTTGTGCCTTGTTTTATCCATTGTGATAATTACAAGCCTCATCAATAAATTACTCAATGTGGGATTTATTTATTTATTTTAAATGCTACTATTTCTTTATTTGCTTTCTTTCTTTGAATAGAAGCTTCTGAGCAACTTCCATGTCTTTTCATTGATTCTTTGGGTGTCTTTTGTCAACAGTCTGTAAAATACTTTTCATATTTTTTCTCCTAAGGATATTTCATTATTCAGTAGTCATTAGGCAATTTTGGCAGTCAGCATCACAATGAGAATCACAAAACAGCTCTGTGGAAGAAGAAATACTCCCAGCACCCTCTCTCCCTGAATTCTCTGTTTTGAATATTGTGTTATGTGTAGCATATCGCTGATTCTATTAGTTTAAATATGCCTTAACTGCCTTAATAAATTGTCTTTTCACCTAATTACCTACAAGTTTTTCTTGTCCAGGACTGCTGTTTTTCTGAGTGTTTGTAAAACATCACGTTTTGGACTTAAGTCCAAACTTTTAGTGTGATTACTTAGTAAGAGTGTTTCATAATCTCTTGCTATTAAGTGTTTTTTACTAAGAATTTGATCTGATGAAATATTCAAAACAGAGAAAAAATAGATATTTAGCTATGTGTTGAGCAATGTATATCCTCGCAAGGTAATGAAAACAAATGCTGTTCGGTCATGTCAGTAACAAAAAAGAGCTCAGAACCAGCCCCATAGAGAGAGAGACAAATCTGCCCATCTTTTGCAAAACAAAGAATATTACATAGTTGAAAGCCAATAAGGAACTGTAACAAATCCAATAAAACGTTTGTGTTTCTTTGAGAAACATTGTGGGTGTGAGAGTGGACAGGTGGCAAGAAACTCCACACTGAAAGTCAGAAACTGCTATTAACATATGTATCCTAACAACCTTATCCATAGTACTTCTCTTTAACTCTTCATTTGTTCCTCTCCTGTGGACAGTTAAGCACAATCTTAATTCTGTATTGCCTCTTGTTGTTGCAGTGATGACCAGAGGATGCCACTTTCAATGTACACTGACTTTCTATATTACTAAAATCAACTTTGCTATATGTGTGAACCAAAACCCAATACACTCGCTGTATTTTTTTGAAGGAAAAAAAATCTCCTGTTGAAAGGAGTACTGATCTGAGATGGGAGAGAGTCAGAACTGTATCTCTTACTCTTTATGATTCAGTAGAAAAGTTCATCCTTGAATAGTAGTCACTTGAGCACAAGGAGAAGGAATGTACCCTTTGTCCCTTCCTGTTGAAAAATATTGCACTCAGTACCTGACCTTTTTTCTGAATAACGCTTTACCAAGAAACAGATACCCAGGACAACACTGCCCACAGCAAAGGGGTTGGAACTGAATAATCTTCATGGTTCTATCCAACCAAAATCATTCTGATTCTATGAACTCCACCCATAACGTTTTCAAGGACTAATACCCATGCTATCATGGGAGTCTAGCTCTTTGAACAGTAATATGTGGGCAAAATCATCTGTCCACTGGAGTCTTGTTGCTTCCTCTATCCCCAGCCTTTTCCCTCTTACTAAAAGTGAGAGAATTGCTGATTTTGTGTTTGTACTAGAAGGAAGAATGTTTGACTGCTGCCTTTGGTAGCGCTGTGACCTCACCTCCATTATTTGAGATTGTTGGGCTCATACTGGACAGTACCTGTCATAAGCCTAACAAAAGTATTTAATGTTTAATAACTTTGCTGAATTATACCCTAATTGCATCACATATAGCTTCTGTGTAAGATTTCAGTGGATTAAACTAGGAGGAAAGCTTAAAATGCCTGCACTATTCTGCTATAAGGGTCATGGGGATCAAAGACAGTAAGATGGTTTCATTTACAAAAACATTTAACTCAAACTACATGCTAGATTTACTCCAAAATAGTCCAAACGGGGGGAAAAAAAAGGTTTCTTATTAAAGAAGGAAAAAAAAAAAATAATAATAATTTTTCTACAGAATTCCCCAGATATGTTGTTGAAGTTAAATACTAAGAACTGAACTGGGAAGCCTCCCAAAGAAGTACCTGGAAAACATCTTGGCAGAGCAGAGTAGCACTTGATTTCCTTTTATGTTTTTCCACTTGAGACAAAGGGAGGAGGCAGTGTGTTTATTTATACTGTTGCATTGACAGCCAATGTTCAGTTGTGTGTAATCTGGTGTTGGATTTTACATTGCACAGCAGTTTGTGTATGTAAAAGGTATATTCACATAGCCAACGTAAGGCTAAAGATGAATTTGTGTTGCAGGCATGGGACTTGACATCTTTCTTCATAAAAGGATTGCCGCAAATGTAGATTGTTTTTTTTAAACCTGGTCATAGCTATACTAATGCAATAGCATTTACATTTGATAGTTCATCAGAAGTCTGCCACTTCCATACAGTGTTTCATTAGAAGTAAGGCCTTCAGGAGGCCTGCAAAGATCTGTCCTATGTTTTTGGAGGAAGAAAAAAAAAAAAGTCCCTTTAAAGAGAAAAGCTTCCTTTTCATTTAGCCATCATTTTTATCACAGTTTTTTAGTCTCTTACTATCCCATCTGTTAGCAGTACAGATTCACATGACTTAGTTGATGCAAATCTATAATGTAATGGTTCATCACCAATGAATTTACAAAGGCAAAATATACTTTTTCTCAAATCCTTGCAAAAATTGAATAGAAATTTTAAAGTGTCTAACAGTTTTCATCCTCACCATACATATGTTGGCATGAACAAAGAAGCTTAGACATTTCTTCATATCTACAGAGGCACATATACACGTGTGCATGTTGATAATAAATAGTGAAATTGCAGTGTTGCTTCTGTTTTTTCAAATTCTTACCTGTCCAAACTAGTAGTGTTTGCTCCATTTTGGGAGAACTTTTAGTTTCCTTCTCCAGCTGTGTATTTGCAGCTCTTGATTTCAGTCATGCATAAAGTTTGTTATGTGCATGTATATCCATATTACCTGTCAGAAATTAGATATAGAAAATGGTATGGTTTGCTGCTGTCTTTGGAGGGTGTTGGAGAGATTATAAACCTGATGGATCAGAAAGGAAGGGAGGGAAACAAAATACCTTTATTGTTGTTTCTTTCAAGCTCCGACTTTTTTTTGTTAACAAGAACAACTAGAAATGAGCGTCAGGCTATGAGTAACTATGGAAAAGTCCCTGTTAAGCAAATTTCCCCACCTCCCTCCATAATGTTCAGTATTCAGACTACATCAGCAAACCACATATATGGTAATATTCATATTTTTTATATGGAGCTTCTCAAAAACCTCAGACAACTGCAGAATACTAAAGCAAGTGATTATCAGTTTTCTTTCCCCTAAAATTAATATTTTCCTACAATTTCAAAGTGCACCTGAGTGAGCCCATTATTCTTGATATTATAGAAGCTGACAATTGAAAGCAAATTGTATTGACAGACCATTATTGAACAAAATTGCTCAACAAGAACTATCAAGGAGCAATTATGCATATTGAAACTCAACAATAATTTTATGGTACTCCGATAATGAGAAAAGTAACCTTTTTTTTTTTTTTTTTTTTTTTTTTTTCCAGTTAATGCATTTTTCCCTACTCTGGATTCCAGTACCTAAAAGTGGCTGTTTTGTTTGGGGTTTTTTTTTTGAACAAAAATTGCTAAACCTTTCTTGCTGATTAACAAATTGATTCTTTTATTGAATTCTCTAGAATATCTGAGCCAAATAGCTCTTCTAGTTTATTCTTTCCGGCATCAGTGCTATTTCACTAGCATGTCTAGCCTATAAACCCTATACATAATGGCATGCATTTTCTGAGTACAGATGCTCAAGCTGAGAATATATGTGGACCTTACCATTAGGCAGACAAAGAGTGCTTCACAGCCTAAGTACGGATGATCAGTGAGTAACGTAATTAGTGAGATAATGTTTTGGTTTATTAACGTTTAACTAGAACTGTAGAACAGGGATTGAGCTCTGAGTGTAGGACATGAAAAAAAGAGGTCTCCATTCTCCACCCTTGCTCAATAGCTCACTTCATGCCCAAACATCATCATAAACAGTTCCAAGTGTTTTAGTCCTAGAAGAAGTTCAGGAAAATATTACTGAAATCTCTTTCAAGTCAGTATAAAGTGGTTCTTAAAAAGCCTGGGGATGTCAGCATGGTTCAAGGGTATATAAAGGTTTTGAAAAATAGCAGAAGACTCTCCAATAAGGTGCTCATATATACTTAGAATAGTTCATGTGACATCTTTTAGAGCTGTTCTTCAAATGTACTGGGACATGTAAATGTGCAGGGACATGTAAAACATCTCACCTTATGCTGAAGGTGTTTCTTTTTCATTTCTGTTTTTAATGTTCATGTAAACATAAGCAGCAGGAATGAAACAAGTAACTAACTCCAACTAATGAAATACAGCTATTTGTTCTGTTTTTACCATCTGCTGCATTCTCTTTATTTCTCTCACAAGAAGACGAGAACAAGAAAACAAATCATGGGAACAGTGCAGCTGCTTTCTTTTTACAGTTCCACTTTCTCTCCTCAAAAGCTTCCAGAATCTCTTTTGTAGGCACACGAAAGGAGTGAATTAGGAGGAATCAGAGACTGCATAAGCTGGAGTCTGCTAAAGCTTCTTTTGTCCACAGCACATTCTCCTGTTGTGTGAGAACTGGAAGAACTTGTTTGCAGCACTTTGGGTAGTGAGTGTAAGCAACCACACAGTGGGTTTTCGTGTAGCGAGTGTAAAATATACAATATAGTAATATACTAATATACAATATCAAATCACAAAAAATAGTTCAAAGGACAATATTTTCAAACTGTGATGATACAACAGACACATGAATTCTGATCTGCAGAAGCGATAGAGCAGTATTTTCTTAGAAGAACTATAGAGCAGATTCCAAGATTTTGCTCTGTGAGAGGAAGAGTAAATATCCTTTCTATGAAGGCATTCTGTGCCTAGCTGGATTTGGTTCTGGGCAGCCTGGTCTAGTAGTTGGTGGCCCTGCATACAGCAGAGGTTTGAAACTAGATGATCATCGTGGTCCTTTTCAGGCCAGGTCACTCTATGAATCCATGAATGATTCTATAGTTCTTTAGTTAAAAGTAAAGACTAGAATTGAGCACATACTAACTGCATTCTTTTTCATGGATTAATCTTAGATAAAACATTAATTAAAATGGGCTTTGCTGCATTATTTAAAATGACAACAGGAGACAACAGGCTGAATATTTTGTCATTGATATGACACTTCAAATTCTCCTCCTTATTCATCACTCTACCACTCAATTAGATTACATGCTATCAAAATCCTGTGGGAAAAAGAAGAACTAAAAACATATATGCTGTGAATTTTAAACGCACTTGCTATTTCACATCATTCTGCATCACACAGCTTCCTTTTTTCCTTTTCTGCTTATTAAAAAAATGTCAAGCAGATTGATCAGTGGAAAACACAGAACTGTAACACGAATTCTGAGGCAGCATGACACCAATATGGGATGTTTGTAATTTATGCTGGTTTTGTTTCATTGGCATTACAGTAGAGCCGTGTGGGAGAATTCTAATGACAAACTTTCTCAGGGAAAAACGAATACTTTGTCAAAACCAGTCAGCCACCTGTCACCAGGTGATGTTTGCATCAAAAATCACAAATAACCCCAGAACCTCCTGCAGATTCATGTAAGTTTCGAGTAATGGAATCCGTGTTTCTTTTTCTGGATCAAATAAAGCACTGATACTGCTCTCATGTGTTCAGTCCAGTTTCCATAGATGCAGGGAGTCTGACAGGTCTGCCATTGCTGCTCCTTTTATGTTGTGCAAGCAGAGAATGCTGCTTTCACCAGTACCCGAGGCAGGTGTCTGGCAGAGGGAAGAGTGAGGTAGAAATAGTTAAGAGCTGTGCAGGAGTTAGAAACAGTCAAAGTGGGTATGCTATCAATATGCCATGTATAAATAGGATTGTAATTTCATACTGGTGTATTTAGTATGTAGTATGCATACTTTAAGAATGTTTTCTTACAGTACTCCCCACTCAAGCACTTCTGGGTATCTGAAACTGCTGCAAGAACGACCTGTTTCGCTGACTTGAACCTTGAATCCACTTTCAAACCATTTTATATTTTGTCCCCCCAACCCCACCATGCAGTTGAGTGCTCTCTTCTGGCAGTATCTGCAGCTTTTAACTCCCAGGTGTTCAGATTTTATCCTGAAAAAAACCTGACAGCATTTTCAGTATCCTTATTCCATGCCCTCTCTTATATGGATCTTGACTGTAAAATGAACCTGGTTCTTATTCATGTACTGTCTAGTGCCGGTTCCTATATGAAGACACTCACCTGAGTTAGTCAAGTCTTTAAACTAGAGAGCTTCCCCAATTCCCACCTTGTATTGCCTTCCATTTCTGTTCGTCTTTAAACCTGTTCCTTCAAGTAAGGTTATCTGTGTTTCATCTGTGTAAGCAATCATAAAAATAGGAAAGTAATGCAATGCCTTCCAGAATTGCATAACCCCATGATAAAATACTCAGGTATCTTTTCTCTCTCAGAGACTTCTCTACCCCATGCTATCAACATTGATTCCAGTCCTTGTTCTAAGGATGAAAAATTCATCTTTCTCAGTATCATGAAAACAACATGGATTTTCATAATCTAAGTAATATTTATATGATCTTCTTGATCTTCTTTTTGTTAGGGTTTTTTTGTTTGTTTTTTTTTGCCAGCTAGTTTGCTGGTATTATTTTTCAACATCATTTTTGTGCTACACTTTAAACCAAAAGCAGTATTCTGTGTTGTACAAGATTCAGCACAGACCTTAATCTTTTCAGAACTCAGATTATACCAAAGTATATAAAAGATAACATCTGCTCTTTGGTGCTAAAATATGAAACTAACAGCAACTAACCATGAACTTTTTTTTATGGCAGTCCTGTATCAGTCACCACCCTCTGACCTTCTAAAGATTACGCTTCCCAGATCATGCTTTATCATGTTTAGGTCATCAGAAGTAGAGCTGTGCTTTCAGTTTGCTTCCCAGATCTGGAACTGATGGAGTTCAGTGGCTATTCATATCGGGACCTCTGATTTTCACAGAGTATGGTGCCATCTGTCCACCACCTGCTCTTGAGAGCAGTGGCTCTGTCTGCATAGAGATGCCCAATGTTAGATTCTCTCCTTGCATTTACCAGAGACTCACATCCCCACATCTCAGTCAGTTTCTCCAGAGCTAACTGCTAGCCCCCTTCCTTTATCTGTGAGTGGGAGAGCCTGTTCACACAACACAAGCACACAGTGGAATCACTGAAGTGCCTTTACAAGGTACTGAGCTATGGAACAAAGTACAGCGCTGTGTGTTGGTAACCAAACACAGCCTGACAGAGGGAACTGTGCTTTATGGATGGAGATGGCCACTTGGTTTTCTGAACCTGTTTTTCCATCCCTTTGAAATCAGGTTGTGTCTTACCTTACATTTTCTGACAGTTGACATTCTTACATTTGTAAAGCATTCAGAAATCATTGTGTAAAATTTGCAAACCTGTAGAAAAAGAATTGTTAACTGGGAAAAGAGCTTACATATTACCATTTTGATGATAAGTATATCATCAATATATGATAAAGATATCTTTTGATGATAAAAATATCTTATATTTTTGGGCCGCTGGCCCAAAAAGGGAAGGGGAAAAGGGAATGGGAAAAGAAAACAGCGGCAGCGATCTAAGGAGGCACACTTATTTACTAAATGCTATGTCAGAATACAGGATAATACAATATAATACAATATAATTGTAATTAAGAAAAAAAAGAGAGAGAGAGTGAGTGAGTCCCAAAAACCGAAAGGCCTACTGTAAGCTCTAGGCGAAACGGCTGGAATGCACCCCACGCTCCGAGGATCCGAGAGAGTGTGAGATTTCAGTCACGGGAGTGAGATTATATACTGTCCTTGTCCCGTGACTTATCTCATGCCCGTGATGTCCTCTGGGAAACATAGTCTTCTTCTGCGAGCTGAACCTCTGTGAATTATCCATACTTTACATGATGTTATGATGTGGAATACTGATAGCAAAATTACAGAAGTATTAAACCATGACATACATAGCAGCTTCATATTATCATATCTTTAAGGAACCAAAACACTAGATGAAACAGTCTTGATCTACATATACTCCAAAGATAAATATTACACTGACTGAAAGTGTTATTGTGTGGACTGTACACTGTCATAGTCTAGCTAGGGGCATGTAAATATCTTCAGTGAATACTGCAACCAAATTGCAATATTTTTTGTCAAATACTGGTACACTAGAAGATTGAGTAGTCACTATTAGGATTCAGACTTAAGATTTTTGCATAAAGCAATCAAGAGATCAAGGGCCAGGTTCTACCCCTTCCAGTTGCACAGGTGAATTGCCTTCACCTGTGCTCCCATGGCTGACTCATTGCTCGCCTCAGCTGATCAGATGATCAGGATGATCAGAAGAGTCTAATGAAGGAGCTGATCAAATTGTTGCAAATCCAACTAATTAAGGATGATGAACCCTCTTCCACATGTGCACCATCAAAAATCTCAGCTGTTAAAGGAAAATGCTTCCCGGCTCCAGTGAGGAATCCTACATCACGAATTGCCTTGTGGCATTACTTACGTGACCATGGAGAGGACATGAGGAAGTGGCATGACCAAGCTACTCCTGTACTGCAAGCACGGGTGAGAGAATTACAAAGCAGATCAACCACCAGTGCAGTTGCTCCGGTTATTACAGGTAATGAATAGAGGGGCCCTGCCCTCAGTCAGGGGAGGGAAAGGGATAATAGAATTTATTGGACTGTGTGGATTCGATGGCCTGGCACATCAGAACCACTGAAATATAAGGCACTGGTGGATACCGGTGCACAGTGTACTCTGATGCCCTCAAGTCATGAGGGGACAGAATCAATCCATATTTCTGGAGTGACTGGGGGCTCCCAAGAATTGATTGTGTTGGAGGCTGAGATAAGCCTCACTGGTAAAGACTGGCAAAAACATCCTATTGTGACTGGCCCAGGGGCTCCATGTATTGATTATCTCAGAAGGGGACATTTCAAGGATCCCAAAGGGTATCGATGGGCCTTTGGAATAGCTGCTGTAGACGCAGACAACATTAAGCATCTGTTTGTTTTGCCTGGCCTGTCAGAAGATCTGTCTGTTGTGGGGTTGCTACGAGTGAAAGAGCAACGGATACCGATTGCTACAAAAATGGTGCACAGACGGCAGTATCGCACCAACAGGGATTCCTTGTTCCCCATTCATAAGTTGATTCGTCAACTGGAGAGTCAGGGAGTGATCAGCAAAACTCACTCGCCTTTTAACAGCCCCATATGGCCAGTGCGTAAAGCCAGTGGAGAATGGAGGCTGACAGTGGACTACCATGGCCTGAATGAAGTCACACCCCCACTGAGTGCTGCTGTGCCGGACATGTTGGAACTCCAGTATGAACTGAAGTCAAAAGCAGCCAAATGGTATGCCACCATTGACATTGCTAATGCTTTTTTCTCCATTCCTTTGGCCAACGAATGTAGGCCACAGTTCGCTTTCACCTGGAGGGGCGTTCAGTATACTTGGAACCATTTGCCCCAGGGGTGGAAACACAGCCCAACCATTTGCCATGGGTTGATCCAAACTGTATTGGAACAGGGCAGTGCTCCTGAGCACCTTCAATACATTGATGATATTGTTGTGTGGGGCAATTCAGCGGAAGAAGTCTTCACAAAAGGAGAGCTAATAATCCAAATTCTTCTGCGTGCTGGTTTTGCTATTAAGTGAAGCAAAGTGAAAGGACCTGCTCAGGAGATTCAGCTCCTAGGTATAAAATGGCAAGATGGCCGTCGTCACATCCCGACAGATGTGATCAACAAAATCACTGCTATGTCTCCACCCACTAGTAAGAGAGAGACATAATCTTTTCTGGGTGTAGTGGGCTTTTGGAGAATGCATGTTCCAAACTATCGCTTCATTGTAAGCCCCCTTTATCATGTGACGCGAATGAAGAATGAATTTACATGGGGCCCCGAGCAGCAGCAGGCTTTTCAACAGATTAAACAGGAGATAGCCCATGCCGTGGCCTTAGCACCAGTACAGACAGGACAGGGTATAAAGGACATCCTCTACACTGCTGCTGGAGAGAAAGGTCCCACTTGGAGTTTGTGGCAAAGAGCCTCAGGAGAGACCCGAGGCCGACCCCTGGGATTTTGGAGTAGAGCATATAAGGGGTCAGAATAGGGCTACACTCCAACTGAAAAGGAGATCTTAGCCACGTATGAGGGGCTTCGGGCTGCTTCTGAAGTAGTCGGTACTGAAACACAGCTCCTTCTGGCACCTCGACTACGAGTGCTGAACTGGATGTTCAAAGAAAAGGCTCCTTCCACTCGTCATGCAACTGATGCCACTTGGAGTAAGTGGATTGCATTAATTACTCAACAAGCACGGATGGGGAATCTCAGCCGCCCAGGAATCCTAGAGGTCATCACGGACTGGCCTGAAGGTAAAAAGTTTGGAACATCACCAGGAGAACAAGTATCATGAGCTAAAGAGGCCCCACCCTACAATGAATTACCAGAAAATGAAAAAAATATGCCCTGTTCACAGATGGATCGTGTCGTGTCATGGGAAAGCATCGCAGATGGAAATCTGCTGTGTGGAGCCCCACACGGAAAGTTGCAGAGGCCACTGATGGGAAAGGAGAATCAAGCCAATTTGCGGAGGTAAAGGCTGTCCAACTGGCCTTAGAGGTTGCTGAACGGGAGAGGTGGCTAATACTTTATCTTTACACTGACTCATGGATGGTGGCAAGTGCTCTGCGGGGGTGGTTACAGCAGTGGGAGAAAAATAACTGGCAAAGAAGGAATAAACCTATTTGGGCTGCTGAACTGTGGAAAGATATTGCTACCCGGATAAAGAATATGGTCGTGAAGCTCCGCCATGTAGATGCTCATGTGCCCAAGAGTCGGGCTACTGAAGAACAGCAAAATAGCCATCAGGTGGACTGAGCTGCCAAAATTGAGGTGGCTCAAATAGACCTGGACTGGCAGAACAAGGGTGAATTATTTCTAGCTCAGTGGGCCCACGAGACCTTGGGCCATCAAGGAAGAGATGCAACATATAAGTGGGCTAGAGACCAAGGGGTGGACTTAACTATGGGTGCTATTGCACAGGTTATTCACGATTGTGAAATGTGTGCCATAATCAAACAAGCCAAGAGGATGAAACCACTCTGGGAGGAAGGGCGATGGCAAAAGTATAAATATGGGGAGGCATGGCAGGTTGATTATATCACCTTGCCACGATCTTGCAGTGGTAAGTGTTATGTGCTTACCATGGGGTGGCTTGAAACATATGCAGTACCCCATGCTACCGCCCGAAACACCATATTAAGTCTTGAGAAACAAGTCCTGTGGTGACATGGCACCCCAAAAAGAATTGAGTCAGATAACAGGACTCATTTCAAGAATTCTCTTGTAAGTACTTGGGCCAAAGATCATGGCATTGAGTGGATTTACCATATTCCCTACCATGCACCAGCCTCTGGTACAACTGAACGATACAGTGGGTTGTTAAAAACTATGCTGAAAGCAATGGGTGGTGGAACATTTAAGCACCGGGAGAAGCATTTGGCAGAAGCCACCTGGTTAGTCAATACCAGAGGATCTATCAATTGTGACGGTCCTTCCCAATCCAGCTCCCTACATACCGTAGAGGGAGATAAAGTCCCTGTTGTACATGTAAAAAGTATGTTGGGTAAAACAGTTTGGGTTCTTCCAGCTACTGGAAAGGGCAAACCTCTCCATGGTACTGTTTTTACCCAGGGGCCAGGGTCCACTTGGTGGGTAATGCAAAAAAACAGGGATGTTCAATGTGTACCACAAGGAAACTTGATGCTAGGGGAGTGCAGACAGTAATTCTATGTATATGTATATAGACTTATGTGTGTAATGCATTTTTAATCATTTTGTTTGTATATATGTATATATGTTAAGCATGATGTAGTGATGTAGAATAAGGGGTGGAATGTCATGGTTTTACGTTTTTTGGTTTTCAGTATTCCACATCAAAACATCATGTAGTGTACTGGAACTAGAGTGTTGATGCTCCAGCTCCATGTACCTATCCCTGTACATGACAGAAGTCATGGGATCTGACCCTTCCGGGGGGGGGGGGGCGAGGGGCACTTTCTTACTGCCTGGCAGTGGGTGCTGGAGATTGCGTTTCCTAGCTGTTCCAAGCTTTTCAGGTTTGACTCGGTCTCGGGAACTCTCTCTCCTATCTTATTTGATTTATTAGTCTCAATTTCAATTAGATCTTATTATATTGTGTGATTTTGCATTTCCAATATCATAGTTAGCAAAATAAGTTTTCCTTCATAGATTGTTGCCGCTGTTTGTTTTTTTTTCCCTCCCTCCTTCCTTCCCATTTTGTGTGGGGCCAGGATGGGAGTAGAGGGAAAGGGGCCTACTGCCCCCTGTCACAGGCACAGATTGACCTAGTTAACGCCGTGACAGATTTGGGGGTTTTATTTTTGGGGGGAAGGGAGGAATCTTTGTTTTGTGAGAGAACGTAGAAGAATTAAAAATTGATTTTGAAAACAAGAATGAAAATAATTTATATTAGAGGTTATGCATCTAATGTGCATTAAAGATTTAATGAGAGCTGATGAGCCTCTGTGAAAAATTACAAAATAACTTCTCTAAAATGTAGGGTGCCAAGGAATTACTAACAGAAAACTAGGAGCATTGTTTCGAAGTTCAGTGGCTCCATTTGTCATTCTCTTCAAATGTAAATTTTTCATTAAAATGTTTTATTGGTTGATTTACCCAAAAAGAGAAATTTCTGAGTAACTGAAACCTGAACAAATATAGCATCTGAAAGCCAGCCTACATCCTTACTTATTGCAAGATGCTGCAGTCTGTAACAATTTAGAAATTACTACTTGCTTGAGAAAACTTGCATATAAAGGCAGGTTGTGCATATTATAAGACCCTCTGGTATTACGCTACCATTTGTTTTTCTCTATACTATAGAATATTCCTTTCATATGGAGATTTCAATCCCTTGACAATAAGTAAATTGTAAATCTACAGCAATCTAGATCATACATGTGCTTGAGACTAAAAAGAGTAGGCTATACTACTTGTCACCATAAGCAAAGTGAAGAAAGCATTAATTTTTAAAATGCTCTGAACTCTAAAAGCACAAAACCAGAGTTTAATCAACAGATGCAGATGAGAATAAATAAACTGAATAGATAATAGGTGAGATCATTTAAAAATAATAATTCAGAAAAAGCTGATAATTTAGTAATTCTTCCATTTCAGAAAGTCTATTGATTAAAATCAAGAATGCGGCTGAAAACTTTCGCACACACTCAAACATGCCTACTGTCTGAACATTATTAAGCACTGTTTTATTCATTGAGGACCTAAACATGTGAGTGAATACACGGACACCAAATTTTATTAGAAGAAATTAGAAAGAAAAGATATTGTGTGAGACTCCAGGAGGACAAAAATAAGCCACATCAGCAAGAATCACCAGTGCATGTGGAATTCAGTGCTGACACTCAGGAAGGGGAGCCTCCAGGGAACTGCTTTAGCAGTAGGTTGGACTGGATGATCTCCAGCGGTCCCTTCCAACTCCTAGAGTTCTGTGATTCTGTGAACAAAGAAACTGCTCATTCAGTTTTTTAAATACAAGGTGAGCTGTAACAGCGTAAGAAAGATAACTAGCTTTGGCTTATTGTATATTGTATACAGTTTAATTAACACCTCCGTTATTAATCAAAGTGAAGAGAATGCTGGCATGCACAGAAATGGAAAATTGTGCTGGAATCTTTGTAATGCCATTCTATACTTTCTCACCTTGAATATTGTGTTTATTTGTTATCACAGTGTCCAAATAAAACATAATGGTAATTTCAAAGATGGGGAAAAAGTCCTGAAAGAGTTTTCTTTTGGATTTGAAAAATACTGGAAAAGCTAATATTTACAGGAAGTGGAAAGGGAGGACTTGTGTCATCACCACTTAAAGCAGCACTGATTTCACTTAAATCCCAAAATGGACAGGCATTGTCAGGAAAGAAAAGTTTGCCAGTTTGAGACTTTCTACTTCCTTCCTTGTCTTATTAACATAATTGCATAGAGTAGAATGGCTCATGTGCAATACTAGCAGTTCTAAAAGAGACCTCACAGTGCAGCCTGGTTAGCATGCCTTTTGAACCTCTCCTATTAGACAGTTCCAGAGTGGTGGCTTAGTCTTGGATATAAACAATGAAACAGTAAAGTGTCCAGGTTAAAAGTTCGTCTTTCTATTTGGGTGTTTTCTTAAGAAATTAAAATAGTTTGTAATTCAGTTTTAAAAAAGACTGAATTTGGATATGATGCTGTCCTGGAACCAAACAGGAAAGCTATTCTGGTTAAGCAAAACTTTTACTTGGGTAACTTAACATATACGCACAAATAAATGTACAAACGTATGAACTCAGAATTCTGCTGAATTAAGGAAACATGCACTCATATGTGCATATATGCACACCAAATCTAGGAGGGCCTTTACGCATTAACTCTATTTTTAAGTCTATCTGTATGCCCCTGAATTGTGAGGGTAAATCATGGCACTGACCACGCAATTTCTTGGAGATGGATTATGCTTTTTTTTCCTTGCCTCAAATGTATTCCAAAGTATTGTTGAAAGATACATACATATCCAAAGTATATTTAAGTTAGATAGAGCTGTTCTTAGTTAGAGGTAGAGCAAGAACCCTTATTTGGAAGTAATGGTCACTGTTTTCATTCTCTTTAATGTGGGAATACACCAGAGCAAATGATGCAGTCTGCTAATTCATAATTATTAACTAAAAAAAAAAGAAAAAATCTTAGAGAATAACACAAGTAAATGAGGATTTTGAAACTGGGTATCATATTTAAATAATTTGACTAATCTATGCCTAACAGCTGGAAATATAAAAACCCTAAAATATGTCTGTAATCCTGACATGTTTCTCTGCTGTTTTGCAGGCAGACCAGTAATGATTGTAGTTGAATACATGGAGAATGGATCCCTTGACTCCTTTCTGCGGGTGAGGTACCATTTTGTGATGGCATTTGAATAAGAAGTCATCCTAGGTTAAGATTTTAAATCATTTATCATAAATTAACTCCTACATAATGTTATTCATGGAATTTTAGTGAAGAACAGAAGTATTTTCCCCAGGGTACATTTCTAAGGTACAGTGATACACTAGAGCATAGCTGGAAAAAAAGTAAGATTTAAATTTAAGAATATAATTGATTTCTTTTACAAGAGTAGCTCCCATATGTAGCAAAATGTATTTTGATTAGTGTTTTTGTGAAGGAAAAGATAAATTGAAGTACAAATACCTAGGCTTATGGAAGCTGTTCACTTTGCTCAATCATCACCTTCAAAAACACTTTGTTTTGATTCTTTTGGTTGGTGAAGTGTGGTTGGTGAAGACTTGGTAATTGATTTATAATTGTTTATGGTTACTTACATTAAACAAATTGAATTACAAAACAGTTCATGGGTGAAGTATCTCAGTGCTAATTAACCTCAAAAGGTCACTCCACAAATATTAAAGAGCTATAGAAAGCATGAAAATATGTTGTTACATTTGTATTTATGTTTTCTTAGAAATGTAGAAAGGGGTGACCTCCTAATCTAAACTTAACTTAAAGTAGTCTCTTTGTTAAATCAACCATTGGAAATGCTCTGGAGATCTAATGACATAACCTCTGTGAATGATTTGACTGGCAATTGTTTCATATTTGTCTTACAAAGTAAATGTCAGTCCTTACCAGCCTAGTGCCTTGTCACTTCCATCTTGTAGAATGCAAGGTGGGACTGTAGACAAAGTCTGGGGATAGATGAGGACTGTGGTTTTGTGGACATGCTTGAAAGGGTGTCCCAAAATGCCAAGCAGAGGTGTTCAACAAAGAGAAATCTAGATGATGGTGATGAGGGATGCTGTCGTAGCAGGAAGAAGGAATTGGTAAGGGAAGAGAGTGAGTAAGCAGGAGGGAAAGAATACCAACACCTTTGAAAGAAAACAGATACAAAGAAATGAGAGAAAGTCATGCAAAGAGCACTTATTTGACAGCAGTTTGGGAAAAGAGCTAACCACCAGAAAAGAACAGCATCTGAAACAGAGGATACTACTTTGAAAGCACATCAGACCCATTATTTCAGATATTGCTAGACATTGTTTTTTCATTCTATTTGCTTTTGGTTATTCCATCGTATTTTTCACTCTTAGCATCACTTGCTGTCCTCTTCACTGACTGTCCTGAATAACATTTTGGTTTTATCTGTCAAGACATCTGACAGACGTCTAGTTTGTTGGAAAGATACCAACAATGCTATTTCTGGTGAGAATTTGACAAATGAAGTTATTTTCTGGAGATAGTATGGTATTGTCAGCGATTTAGTTTAAAAAATCAACCCAATTGCCTTTCTGGCTCATCTGACTATCTGTTTGCAGGAAGCAGACAGACTGCTGCTCATTTGAGGACCTAGGGCTTCCATGTTCTGTAATTTTATCGTGGTGACCCAAGAAGATTTGCCTGAGCCCAGTTGTGCTCTTTGTGCATTCACTGTGTGTGCGTGTACAAAATTTCACACAGGAAGATTAAAAAAAATAATGAAATAATTGATTCCATAAAACTACCTTTCTCTGAGCTGCTCTATTATATCTATGTATGTTATTATTCACGTTCATTTATTCATCAGAACAATTACTACTTACTGAGATACTTTAATATCAACTGACATTAGCAAAATTATGACGTTGTTGTGAAGCGGTACTTCCCACATTGCATAAGAAATTGCGGGCAAAACTGCTGGGGGGAAATGTGAGCTAATCATTTCTGCAGCTGGTTTCTATGTGTATTATTTTACAACTTTAATTCACACTCCTGATACAGCTTATTCTCCTGAAATGGTTTTTAAAAGAATTTTAGATAATATTCAGTGTCCCAAAGCACTGTAGATATATAGTCAGTGTTTCTGTTAATAATTAGCAGAACAAATGGCTTCAAAGTAACCTCTTTAAAAAGAAACCCAGCTGCTTCATTAATAATGGTTGTTTCCTGCAGAAGTCTATACTTCTAAAAGCTTTTGTGGAGGTAGAAATAAGTGGAGAGGTTTTATTCATAACAACCCTAGTGAAAGATATTGGGTGAGTATAACAGTTTTCATGCGCTGAGATTTGGAAAGGCTTATAATATTATCTATCTTCCGTACTATTTAGAATAATTACTTGTTATAATGCAAAGTCTTTTTACAGAGAGACAGTGTGGAAAAAAAATAATTTCTTGCCAAAAGAAAGACTACCTCCATGCCACAACCTGCAGACATTAACCAGCACAGCCCTCCAAGCTGTCATTCTCCAAAAGCATGCAAAAATGAATCAATTACACTTTCTCAAAGAAGACATTTTGCAAACAAGTTATGCCAGGAATCCTGAATTCCTAAGTAGGAGTTCCCTTGAACCTGAAACCTAATTTCTTTATAGTCTTCATTTCTCTGTTTTACACATATGGAAATGAAGCAACAAGATATTAAGTGATCTTCACAGTATTCTGCAGGAAATGCATGGCAGAGATGAAAAATTAAATCAGTTTCCTGGAATACTGAGCCAGGATACACCCATCTTTCATCATTTTTAATGCTGTGTTTTGGTTTTGATTAATGCAGCCAGCTCTCCCAAACTACTGCCTTGACTGCAGATCTCTGTGTGAAGTAAACTGCAAGCTCAGCTAAATTATGCCTTCCTCAACCCACAAAATATCCCATATTCTAAGCTGTTAACTTTGAGGCTTTGGGTTAAAAAAGTTGGCATGCTGTATGGGAACTGCTGAGTCACAGCCTGAACCTCTGATTGATCACCTGAGGTGAGCAATGAGTCAGCCACAGGAGCACAGGTGAAGGTAAGGGTTATAGAGAGAATACCAACAACGATGTGGACCTTAGAAGATTTCATTGTTCCTAACAGAAAAAAAAGTCACCTCAGGTGTGTCGGGCCACAGTGCCTGAGCCACCGGAAGCAAAAGAATTGGCCATAGAACAATTCATGGCATGATGAGAGATGCTGGTCCCCCTAGGGCCTCCAGACGGGACCGCAGGCTCTATGTAGAATTAACGATTTATTGGTCCCGAAAAAATATTCAAAGACTTATGGCATTAGTGGACACTGGAGCAGAAACATCAATTACCTACAGAGATCCAACCAAATTTGGTGGAGACAAGAGTGATGATTGGTGGTTTTGGGGGAGAAACTATTCCTGTCACTGAAATACGGTTGAAATTGGGGATTGGGCGTCTCCCACCCCGGGAATATAAGGTATCTATTGCCCCAGCCCAGGAATACATATTGGGCATAGATATTCTATGGGGTCTGGCTCTCCAGACAACTGTGGGAGAGTTCAGTCTTCAACAGAGATGTATCAGCATCCGGGCGGTGCAGGCAATATTAAGAAGCCATGCAAAATATGAGCCTATTTGCCTGCCAAAACCGCGCCGGATTACTAATGTAAGGCAGTATAGACTCCCGGGTGGGCAAGATGAAATATCAAGAACGGTGTGGGATTAGAGAAAGTGGGCATTATAAGACCTGCACACAGCCCGTATAATTCCCCCATATGGCCAGTGCAAAAGTCAGATGGCATGTGGAGAATGACAGTAAATTACAGAGAATTAAATAAGATCATGCCGCCTATTCATGCGGCTGTGCCCAATATTGCCTCCCTAATGGACACATTAAGTAGGGAGATAAAAACCTATCATTGTGTCCTAGATTTAGCAAATGCATTCTTCAGTATCCCAATTGCTGAGGAATCACAAGATCAGTTTGTGTTTACATGTGGAGGCAGACAGTGGACCTTTCAGGTCCTGCCATGGGGGTACGTGCATTCACCAACGTATTGTCACAATCTAGTGGTGCGTGACCTGGCTGACTGGAAAAAAAACCTGATGATGTTAACCTGTATCATTATATTGATGATCTCCTGCTGACATCGAACTCACTGAAGGCAGTAGGGCAGGTGGCAGATTCATTAACCGCCTATTTACAACAAAGGGGATATTTTGGGCTATAAATCCCCAAAAAGGCAAGGTCTGGGCTTGTCCATAAAATTCCTGGGGGTGGTTTGGTCAGGAAAGACCAAAGTACTACCCAGTGCTGTCACAGATAAGATTCAGGTGTTCCCAGTCCCTACAAGATCAAAGCAGCTGCAAGAATTTCTAGGTATATTGGGTTATTGGCATTCCTTTATACCTCCTTTATACCCATACCTAGTGCAGCTGCTAAGGCCACTGTACAGACTCACAAAAAAGGGGCAGCTATGGTATTGGGGGAAAACAGAACAGGATGCTTTCCAACAGGCAAAACTGGCAGTTAAACAAGCCCAGGCATTGGGTATATTTGATCCTACCCTCCCAGTCGAGTTGGATGTTCACATTACTCAAGATGGTTTTGGTTGGGGCCTGTGGCCCCTGTTCGGACCCCCATTGGTTTTTGGTCTCCGGTCTGGCATGGAGCAGAAGAAAGATACAGTATGATTTAAAAACAGTTATTGGCTGCTTATTCAGCATTACAGGCAGTAGAGCCAATAACTCAAATGGCTGAAGTTATAGTTGAGACCACTCTGCCGATTCAGGGATGGGTGAAAGATCTGGCCCACCTTCCCAAGATAGGGGTGGCCCAAGCACAAACAGTGGCATGATGGGTTGCCTACCTCAGCCAAAGGAGCAGTCTGTCTTCATCACCCTTGAAAGAAGAACTTCAGAAGATCCTAGGCCCAGTGACCTATCATGGTGATGCACCAAAAGAAACACTGGTTGCCCCACCAGAGGAGAGTCCCGTTCAGGAGGGAAAATATCCTATCCCTGAAGATGCCTGGTACACAGATGGGTCCAGCAAGGGCAACCCGAGCAAGTGGAGAGCAATAGCATACCATCCTTCCACCGAGACAATCTGGTTTGATGAGGGGGATGGTCAGAGCAGCCAATGGGCAGATCTGCGAGCTGTGTGGATGGTTATAACCAAAGAACCGGGTGATGGTATTCTGAATATAGAATATACAGATAGTTGGGCTGTGTGCCTGGGGCTCACTCTTTGGATTGCGCAGTGGGCCACCCAGGAATGGACTATCCACGCCTGACCAATCTGGGGCAAAGACATTTGGTTAGACATATGGAATACAGTCAAACACAGGACTATATGTGCCTAGCATGACTTTCTCGTCATCAGTCCCTATAGTCACCGGGAAATGATGAAGATGACACACTGGCCCAAGTTCAGTGGATTGAGAATTCACCGTCTGAGATCATTGCCCGTTGGTTACACCAGAAGCTATGGCATGCGAGACAAAAGACAATGTGGGCAGCTGCTAAAGCATGGGGACTGCTCATACAGCTACCTGATATCGTCCGGGCATGCCAGGATTGTGATGCTTGCTCAAAGATGAGACTGAGATCGTTGCCTGAAACAACAGCCCATCTTGCTAGAGGATACAATCCTCTCCAGCAATGGCAGGTTGACTGCATTGGGCCCCTTCCTCGGTCTGAGGGGGCAAGATATGCCCTGACCTGCATCAACACTGCAAGTGGGCTACTGCAGGCCTATCAGTTCCAAAAGCAAACCAGGCATATACCATCAAGGCACTCACTAAACTGATGTCTGCCTATGGGACACCTCAAGTCATTGAGAGCGACCAAGGGACTCATTTTACTGGTGCAACAATACGGCGCTAGGCAGAAGAAAATAACATCGAATGGCGATTCCACCTGCCATATAATCCAACAGGGGCAGGCCTCATTGAATGTTATAACGGTATTCTTAAGGCTGCCTTGAAGACAGACTCCCAGTCCCTGCAGGGTTAGACGAAAAGACTGTATGAAACCGTGCAGGACCTGAATGAAAGACCTCGAGATGGCACACTCAGTGCCCCGAGAACATTGCAGACAACATGGGCCACCCTGCTTAGGATCAAAATTATGGGCACTGATCATCAGGTAAGACCCCAGATCGGTAATGAAAATAATCTTCTGCTCCCTGCCCCTGAGAATTTAGGTCCAGGCACCCATAGAATAAAATGGCCTTGGAAGGTGCTGGTAGGACCAAAGTGGTGCGGCCTACTTGCACCTTGGAGTAGACTGTTGGAGGTGGGAGGCTCAGTAGTCCCTCCAGTAATAGGTACATGGCCTACTGATATTGTGTCCAGCACCCCAATCTTCATTGCTAAAGGAACCCCCACCATGTCCCTATGGCAGATCAGGACACCTTCTTTGGTGCCTGATATAGTTATGCAGCCGCAGACATCTGGCCAGGTGTGGTAGAGGCAGCCGGGACATGCCCCACTACAAGCCGAAGTGTTGACCCAGGATAGAAATACAGCCTGTATCTTGCCCTGGAGGGCAGACCTTCCCCTCCTGGTACCCCTGAAACATCTGTATTACTCCCCATGAGTCTTTGAGCCTTCAGGATAACTGGAAGGAACGAAATGCCATCAAAGCGTTACAGTGTTACAGTCAGATCACGTGCAGCACCCAGTGATGGCCTACATGGGACTGATGGAACATAGGACGGACCTGCACCTCACGACCGAATGCCTCCAGTAACATCATCGAGCACTGGCCCATAAAAGAATATCGACGTTCACCAATCGTCACTTGTCTTGAATTGTACCAACGTGCGTCGCCATGGAAATTGTATAAGCGTCACGATATAGCGGACCGCTGTATTAGGAAAAGCCCTTTAGTCAACCTGATCACTGGTTCACGCCGTGAAGGGGTGGAGTGTATGGGAACTGCTGAGTCATGGCCTGAACCTCTGATTGATTACCTGAGGCGAGCAATGAGTCAGCCACAGGAGCACAGGTGAAGGCAGTTCACCTCCTAGACCCATTTAAGAGCTGACTACCAGTGGAGAAGGATCTTTTCTGGAGATCAACTCTGTTGGAGTTTTCTAAGTGAGCCCAGGATATGAGTAAGCATCCTATCCATTCTCTTTGTGTTGCTTTGCCTAACTCTTTTATTTTTTTTTTTCATAATTATAAGATCTTAATATTCTTTGATTATACACATGCATTTGCAATACAAATATGCTGTAGATATTTTCATTATGGCAAGGCATCAGCTCATTAGAACCAGTTCTGTAAGATGATGGCAGTTAACCACAGCAGATTGTACACTGCCAGGCATTCTAAATTGCTGGAGACACATGGCACCTAATTTTCCTTTTTTTTTTTTTTTTTTTTTTAAAAAAAAAAAAGCATTTGCAGTTATATATAACTCATTATTGTAAGATGAACCTCAGTATCATTTTTTCTTATGTAAGACTGATACACAGAAGTTAATCATCCTATTGTATTGTCAGGTAGGAATATTCTCTGTGTCACAAGAAATGGGCTGAAATTTCAGCAATTTCCTGTTCTGTTACCAATTTCGCATTCACTATACTTTGGCTAGGACAGATGTCTTTATGTTTCTGTCATCCACCTGTGTAATGGAGATCTTAGCAATCACTTATCCTCCAAGCATGTGAGGAAAATAAGAACCATGTGAAAAGTTAAAATGGCAGATATCAGAACTCATAGAAAAATGTACTCAGGTAGTTAGGGTAGTTGCAGTCAGGCAAGTTTTTTTCATTCTTGTTGATACAGTGTATAAAAATGACAAGAAAGACAGTCAAGAAATGCATAAATATTAGTCTAAAAAATACAGAACCTTTTTAATAAGCAGTGTGCTTATTAAATAGAATAATAGAATCATAGAATGGCTCAGGCTGGAAGGGACCTTAAAAGCCTAGCCAGCCCCAACCCCCTGCCACAGGAAGGGCTGCTCCCACCAGCTCAGGCTGCCCAGGGCCCTGTCCAACCTGGCCTTGAGCATGTCCAGGGGCATCCACAGCTTCTCTGGGTAGCTGCAGCAGTGCCTTATTGGCTTTTTTAAGGGATTCACCCTTGTCATCCCTCTCCAGGTTTTCATTTGGGGAAGAGAATGTGTGGATTAAGAAGCTCCTGAGATTGTGCAGCATTTTCCCTTGACTGTTCCCTGAAGGCATGAATGTTTAGGTTTCAAAGAAAGCTCCACTCTTGCCCAGTTTTGTGAATCTCTGAATTGTAGGCAGAAGGGGTTCATTTGCATTGGGTAAGCATACGGTTTTCCTGCCTTTTTCTCCCTTATCATTTACAATAGTAATGCTCCCCTTCCTATTTGAAAACCGACACATTTCCTTTCACTTAAAAAAATGAAAATAATCTTAAAAAGCCTAGATTTATTTACAGGTGTGCATAGTATGTTAAAATCCATAACATATATTTTCTTCTTCCAAAGGAAGTATTTTCTGAAGTTTCTATTTAAAATTAGGAAGTGCTTAACTAATTCAAAATGTTAATGGCAGCAGACTGTACAGCAAATGAGACCCACAAATTCATCACCAAATTTTAATCCCTTGAGGCATGTCTAGTAGCAGCTAAGATTAGTGTAAAAAATGTGAAAAAGTATGTTACTAGAAGGAGATAATGTTATGATATATTGATCTTTGATGCAGTAATTGTTATGAAGTTATTCTCAGAGCTGCTTTGCTATCAGGCCTGCCCATTTTTAACTAGAGTTTAGTTGCTGCAGTAGACTCCTGCTCTTAGTGAGGCTGAGAGTAAGGGAGAAAGGAGAAAAATGAAGATTGGTAGAAATATCTATAAAATTATGTTGTACAATATGTGTTGTAGATCCATCTAACGGCCTCAGCAGGCAGAGTCAGCTTTGGGGAACAGAGGTCAGGTGGCCATTTCTAAGCTTAGTGGTTCCCCATTTTATTCATATGCATCCGGAGAACCAGCAACATTACAGCTCATAACTAATACTCCTTATTTTTTGCTTTCACACACAGCATCCATGTGCACTTCTATTTATAGGATACATGTTCCTTTCCTGCTAGGGCGAAGGCAGCATTTTCATTTATTTTGCTTTCAGAAACTATTCTAGAAAGAGGGAAGCCTGCACTGGAGACTGGTGATATGCACATTTTCTTCTGAAGAAAAAAAAAATGAAAATTGAGTAATTCGAAACTGAGTTTGTGTGAACGTGATACCGTAATAGTGAAATGGAAAGCAGTGAATATGTACATGATCTAAGAAGTATTTGGTGATGCTACAGAGCTTACATTTTTTTCTCAACCAGTGTGAAATCCTGTGAAAGAGAGGCCAAAAAAAAAAACCAACAAAAAACAGTATTTCTGACACTGTTGTGACAAGTTCCTTTACAAATACTGGATATTTTTTAATTCCTGTGGGTATTATTACTACTAAGCAACAATGAATTATTTATAACAGTTGTGTATTTGAAGCCAAAAGGAATCTGTGGAATATGGAAAGTTTCAGTGCGCTGTATCTTAGAGAATGTGTGGAAAATAAATAAGAAACTAGGAGATTATAATAGACTCTGTATCAGCCATGTATTAAGAAGAAGGGAAAATAGAAGTCAAGAAATTACAGGACAGTCAGCTTAATGTCAAACTGTTCTAACGCTTTTAGAACAAAATATTTAATAAAAAAAAAGTATTTATAAGCACCTTAAAATAACAGCATGATAAGTATGACCCAACATGGATTTACCAAGAACTAATTACATCAAACAGTCTGTTTTCCCTTTGTAATGGGGTGCAGGCTCTGTGGATACAGAAAAAGCAGTTGATGTCATAAATCTTGTCTTTACTAATGCTTTAAAATTCTATCATGTGAGATCCTTATGAGTAGTTAGAGAAACATGGTCTAGACAAATTTCCATACATGAATGCAATACAATATGGAGACAGTGAACTTCAGATAGAAATTCATATGAAGAAGTATTTTTCTGTAATCTATTTCCACTTATTTTTAATGAGTTTCTGGATCTTGAAACTGTGATTAAACTTAAAAAGTTTTCAGGCAATGCACAGCTAACTGGGAAGGCAGTCAGACAGTAAGAGAAAGGTAGAACTTAAAATCATTACAACAAATTTAAGATGTAACTTATTAACTACTTGGTTTTAGAAACTAACTAGAAATAAGTGAGGACAAGGTCAAGATATTCCACTGAGACTGGAATATTCAGGAACAGATTATTACTGCTCAGAATGAATCTAGACATTCCATTAGGTCAGGGATATCACATTGCTGTGAAAATGACAAATACCACATTGCAGTCAAGAAATGGGAGCATCTCCTGCAGGGTGTGTGAGGTGGCCCTCAGTCTTCACTTGACCCTAGAGAGGCCTCAAGGTACTACCTCCCCTTGGGCCATAACACTTCAGATCCTTCAGGAACTGTATGAATTCTCTGGGCGGAGTACACAACAAAATTAAAAAAAAAAAAACCTGAGAAAAAGAGGTCTGTGCTCTGAACTTGTTTTCAAGCCAAAGGAAAAGGAAAGAGAGATATTATGTATTTGAAAAGCAGTTGTGAAAAGGATTGAAATCCATCCTCTATGCAAGCAAAATGTAGTGATCTTATGTAAGATAGTCCTTATACAGAGTAGGTAGGAAAAGAAATATTGGCCCTAACTATCTTCAAGTGCAGATTAGAAAAGCATCTCAGGAATGACACAGGGCAAGGAGGTGATCTGTATCCCATTCAAATTCCCTTCCAGCTCTAGCAGCTCAATACCAGTGCACTCAAGTAGACAGGGACACATGGTTATGACAGGACAGCTCTTTCTGATTATTGTAGATGGGAAAGGAAGGCAGGTTAATATGTTACAAGGCCACTGTCACTGGTCTGACCAGATTAGAGTGTTAGCATCCTAAACTAAGCTTCAGAACAGCTCGGTCTTGCATCATTTTTTAATAATAAAAAATTTCCCACTAATGGGAGGAAGATATGCATCCATTGTGCCTTCTGATGACAGTATAATAATTAATTGTCCTTGGTGGCTGAAAAAAAGGGAAGCATCAGTCCCATTTTTAAGAAAAGAAGAACCAGGGAAGATAGAGACTGGTGAGCCTCACTTCTATGCCTGGGAAGATCATGGAGCAGTTCCTCCTGGAAGCTTTGTTAAGGCATATGTGAGTTGTGGAGGAGGCACAAGACAGCCAACACAGCTCCACCCAGCACAGACTGTGCCAGATTAATCTGCGTTTCTATGATGGAGTGCGTTTCTATGATGGAGTGCGTTTCTATGATGGAGTGCAGGCATCAGTGGACAAAGGAAAAGCAACTGATATAATCTACCTGGACTTGTGCAAGGCCTTTGACATGATCCTGCACCATATCCTTATGTCTCTATTAGCGGGACATGAATATGAAGCATGGACTGTTTAGTGGATAAAGAATTTGTTGAATGGTCATAGGAAAAGGGATGTGATCAATGGGTGTTTTTCCATCTGAAGGCCAGTCATGAGTGGTGGCTCCCAGGAACCAATGTCTCTTTAATAACTTTATCAGTGACCTAGACAGTGGGAACAAGTGCATCAACAGCATGTTTGCTGATGACACTAAGCTGAGTAGTGCAGCTGGCACAATAGTAGGAAAGGATGTCATCCAGAGGGCCTGGGCTGGCTCGAAAAGTGGGGTTCAGTAAGGCAACAGGAAGGCACTGTGCTTCTCTTGGAGGAGCTCGAGTTATCTGCAGACCTGGAGAAGATCTCATTGGGAGCATCCCTGTGGAAAAGGACGTGGGTATCCTGATGGATGGAAAGCTGGATGTGAGCCAACAGTGTGCATTTGCAGCCCAGAAGACTAACTGTATCCTGGGCTGCATCAGAAGAGCAGTGGTCAGCAGGGAAAGAGAGGGAATTGTCCCCCTTAATCTGCCCTTGTATGCCCCATCTGGAGTACTGTGTCCAAGCCTGAGTGACCCAGTACTGGAAGGATACTGATCTGTTGTAGCAGGTCCAGAGGAGGCCACAGAGATGATTAGAGGGCTGGAGCACCTCTCTTGCAAAGAAAGTTTGAGCAAGTTGGGCTTAGCTTTGAGAAGAGAAGGCTTCAGGAAACTTAATTGCAGCCTTTTAGTACTTGAGAGAAGCTTATAAGCAGAAGGGGGGGCTGACTTTTTACATGGTCTGAAAATGATAAGATAAGGGGGAATGGCTTTAAGCTAAAAGAGAGGATATTTAGGTTGGATGTTAGGAGGAAATTCCTTACTCAGAGGACAGTGAAATACTGGCACAGGCTGCCCACAGAAGCTGTGGATGCCCCATCCCTGGAGGCATTCAAGTTCAGGTTGGATGGGCCCTGAGCAACCTGAGCTGGTGGGTGGCAGCCCTGTCCATGGCAGGGGATTCGAGCTGGGTAGGCTTTTAAGGTTCCTTTCTACCTAATCCATTTTATGATTCTATATTTTTAGTACTCTGTGAGGTATTTAGATTATTGTGGTATAGGATCATTCAGTAGCATTTAAAATAAATTAATTTTGGTCATATATATATTCAGTCTTATATGCATAATGAAATGAGTTGTTATTATTTGTATGGAATCCTAGTAGCTATGCATTCAAGATGAAATTGGTTGTTGATCTAATTCAATTTTGATTTGTTTGCAATCCACAGGATAGTATAAAGCATGAATTACACTTCCTGTTAGTACCAAGTTTCAAATTGAATATAGGAAGATTTATCCCAATGAAAAGCTATGATTTACTTTGCACTGTCAAATAGTAATAAATACATACCAAAAACTAGATCTTTCGTATAGTGATCCATAGCAACCAACAGTGGTGAAGATAATCCAAGTTAGATCTAGAAACACAATTCTCAGTGCCATTCTACTTCAACAGTAAGATCTAAATAATCTGAACTTCTCAGAATGTAAGATCATAAAAGTGTTGAGATCTTACTTTGAGTCTAGAAGTGAATTTTGGTGTAGATTTATCTACTCCAGGAACAATACTCCATAAACTATACAGGAAGCTTGACTCACCACTCTGCCAAAAAGTTATTCAGTATTAAAACAGAAAAAGCCTTCTGAAAAGGAAAGAATCTGTGGTCTTGTAGTAAAGAACTGAAATCATGCAGACTAGAGTTGGAAACAATGAAGTGAAAAACAATGATAGAAACTTAAAATACCTTCCTTCTTTCCCTGAAATAGCCAACTCCCTTTACTGCCTTGTTATACCTCAGTGCTATTGAAGGTTCTGTAATATAATGAGAATACTTCTCACACATAAGGTTTTTGAAGGCAAACTGTAACAGCAGAAAACATTTTCCACAGTCCTGCGTAAATGAGAACCACACAGATACTGCATTTATATTCAGCTGATAATAAAAGTTTATTTAGCAAAGCCATTAAAGCCTGATTAAAATTTGATGGGATGATAGGATAAATGTGGTAAGTCCGCTGGGGTCTGAATTGCTGCCAGTATTGATTAATACCTTTAACACCCCAATGGGAATCCTGTCAAAAGCATATTTCAAATATAAGCCATGGGAATCAGGATAAAGCCCCAGATAACAGCTGCCATATTGTTTAGTTGAGCATTTCATGTCCCTATAGGACAAGCAAATGAAACGAGATAATGGAAAGTTGTTAAAGGATTGATTTGACTCACAAATGTACATGGGAATTTACAGATTCTGAAGATACGAGTCCATATTTGTACATAGCATTCACCAACCTAGTTGAATTCCCCAAGGGTTAAACGTGGCCCAGGTCTCTGTCCTGGTCATGTTAAATCAGACAAATATTTTTATATATTTGAAGGTAACAGTTTATAGATGGTAAGGGAATACATCTGGCAATGAAACCAATGCAGAAGAAGTGATTACGGAGAGACTCACAGAAGAAATTGTTTTACTGGCAGTAAAAATACAGTTTTTCCAGATATGAGGGTGGTATTAAACAATGTAAAACCAAGAATGAGAAGTGACAGACAGGAACAGATGTGGATGAAGATTCAGAAAAAATGTTTGGAGAAAGGAAGAGAACGTAATAAAATTGTAACTGGTCTGTTAGCAAGTCTGTCATTTCTTTAAAGGTGAAGATAAGAAGCCTGAACTTTTATGTCAAGGCAGAAGCTCAAAGAAATGTGAAAGAAGGCGAGAGAGAGAATTGCAAAAGCAGTTCTGCTATACTTGTAAGGAAAGTACTGAGATTTGGAAGGAGCAGAAAAAAGGTTATGTTTTATGAAAAAAATCAGTCAGGCATGGCCTGGATTTGAAAGAGAACAAATTAAAAAAAGATAGGAATGAATGTTTGTGATTTAAATGGACAAAAGGTTAAGGGAAGTGTTGCAGACGACTGTGAGGTTGAAAGAATGTAACTGTGAATGAGATAAGGAAAAGGTAAGATCTAGAGGTTGCAGGGGGGAGGATTGGTTTTGTTTGGTGGTTTGTTAGGGGGATGTTTGTTTTGCAAAGCAAACCACGAACATCTTACTCCAAATCCTGTTTCTACAGTAAGCTAGTGAAAAAGAGTTATTCATACAGAACAAGTGCAAAAAGAATTAATTGCAACCCAGCTCAATAAAGTTTTAGTGAATTGAAGAGATTGTATTATTAAATAAAAAGCAAAAATCAAATCCAGCATGGTTTCAATAGATGCAATACCAGATAAGGTTCATGTCATTATTTTATTAGAAAAAAAAGTCTTAAAGTTCTTAAAGTCTTTAAGAATCTTGCTTAATCAGTAATGGCAACTTTTCTTTGAATTATCTCTCACTGACATGTTTTGGGACCCTGAAAGGTTCCTTTCTCTTTTGGTAGGAAAGGAAAATCTAAAATATCTGTAACAGGGCATTCCCTTATATAAAATATATCATTGTCATGCTTGGATCTTGACCCTCAGCTGACTGTAGTCTGCAGAGCTTGCTGATTACCAGTGGCTTTGGTGGAGACAACAAAGCAGGGTAGGGTTTACAGGTGTGGCATGACTAGAACTATCTGCTCATATTTGGATAGTACTTGAAGATTACAGAACATCAGTAAGATTGGTGAGAATGTTTAAGGGAAAAAGTTGCTGAGTTTGCCATAAGTAGCTTTTTTTTTTTTTTTGAAGATGTCTCAGTAAGTGTGCTCTGCTTGGAAAAGACTGTGAGATGACTGTGTTGTTCATGCATGGCTCATTAAATAACAAATAACTTTGTCATTCTGATATATTAGCTCAGAATAACAGCTTGGAAATCCAACTGAGCATATGTTAAATTTACTGCTTTTTCAGTACTTCTGTCTTGTTTTGTTGTAGCTGGATGCAGTATTGTTAGTTGTTACCTAGTGAATGTTGTCTCCATTCTAGGATTTCATGTACTGCTGCATTTGATATTTTCTTCCAACTGATTTTATGAAAGAAATTGAGTTTCAAGGTATTCTACAAACTGCATCATCCACATCTTCTCTACCTCTTTTGTTTGCAAAGTTTGACTTCGTTTGTATCCAATGGAGTTTAATCAAACAGCAGTGACATTTAAGAACTATTTCCTCAAAATTCTTTATAGGCAAACAGCCTCTTCAATTTAGTAGTCTGCTGTGCACACAGGATACTTTTTCCTTTTAATCTTTTTTTTAAGAATGTATAAATTATTTAGTTGAGTATAATATATATTCCAGGTAGACCTTCATTGGGTATTGTTCAGTCCTGAGATGGATGGATTAATAACATAAGAAAAAATTAAAAACCCAGTGAAAAGTCTGGTGTTTTATTGGTGTTTTGTTTTTTTGTTTGTTTTTACATTAATTTTACATTGTTTACACTAAGCTGAGTACTCATTCCTTTTTTTCTTTAAATGTGTACATACCTGAGTAGCTAGGTGTAAGCCCACTGATTCCTAATAGATATGCTAAAATAATTTGCTCCTCGGGGATGAGCATATTTGTGCAGTTCAGTTTCTCAAATCTAATACGCTTACTAGGCTTTAATTTAAAGTTCTTCCCTCCAAATTCATTTTATCTAGACATATAGAATCATATAATAGCTTAAAGATCATCAAGTCCAACCACAACCTAACCATACTACCCTAACTCTAACAACCCTTCACTAAATCACATCCCTGAGCAGCACATCCAAAGGGTTTTTAAACACATCTAGGGATGGTGACCAGCCACCTCCCTGGGAAGCCTATTCCAGTGCTTAACAACCCTTGCTGTAACTAAGTTTTTCCTGATATCCAACCTAAACTTACCCTGGTGCAACTTGAGGCCATTTCCCCTCATCTTGTCACCAGTGAGAAGACACCAACCCTGCTTTTGCTGTAAGCACCTTTTAGATGTGGGAAGAGCGCAATGAAGTCTCCCCTCAGCCTCCTTTTCCCCAGACTAAACAGCCCTGGTTGCTTATGAATTAAGCAATAGAAATGTCTTGAGTGCTAACTGTATGTAGCCTGATGCTGAAAGTGTTAAAAGAGAAAATGGAAAGTTAAACAACTCTTCCCTGCAAGCAAGTTGTTTTCATTTGGCTCTTCTTGCTAACATAAAAGCTTGGCTTACTGAATAATCCATGAGAAACTGAATGTCTGTTAGCTGAGGTCACAAAAATGCTGCTGTCAGCAGTCTGCCTTATATAGGATACATAGAGCAGACTTCTGATTAAGGGGGTACAGAAGCACTAATTTTCATTTTAGAGGTGGAATAGTAAGGCCCACCAAGACTAATCACATAGACTGGTGCAATTAATGACATAATTCATGTTTTGAAGTTCAACACCAGTAGATTCCAGGAGGAATTAAAGAGTCTAATACTTTGGGTCTGGGCTTAAGTGAATTCTCAGTCAGCTAGGAAGACTGGAGAAACCATGCATTACTCTGTGACTTTCATCCCAACCTTCATTTTCCTTAGTGTGCAGAGGTTATATGGCATTATGTGCAGAACAGATTTTTCTGTGCATTTTTATTCTTGCTTTGAGAAGTAGGGGAAAGTAGTAACTGAGGGTAAAATACATCAGGTGTGGTCACTGGGATGATAATGCAGAGTGTGGAAGTGTTAAAAATAAATAAATAAAAGAGGGGGGATAAGCTGCACAAGGAGAGATGGGATTGCTTGTGCTGCTGAGGAAGTTAAATGAAAAACATCAGTGTTGGTTGGGTTGGCTGGCAGGGCTACAAATACATCTTAAACATAATTTCTATCTAATGTCACTAGTACAAAGTTCATGAAAATTAGACGTGTACCTTGAACTTGCATCTTTACTTGCAGAAACATGATGGCCACTTCACAGTCATCCAGCTGGTGGGCATGCTGCGGGGAATTGCATCTGGCATGAAGTACCTCTCAGACATGGGCTATGTACACCGTGATCTGGCAGCCCGTAACATTTTGGTCAATGGCAACCTCATGTGTAAAGTCTCCGACTTTGGTTTGTCACGGGTGTTGGAGGATGATCCTGAAGCTGCTTACACAACAAGTGTAAGTTTGTCTTATCTATTTTGAACAGTCTGTTGTGCTGCTTTTGTTTCAGATTTATCTATGCCCTAGGAATAATGGATTGAATTGGCTGACTTTGTCCATGTGAGGACCTCTCACTGCTTCATCTGGTGGAAGTCTTGCATCTTAATTTTATTATAATTTAGCTTACCTTCTATTGGAGTATGTAGGATCTTTTTGTCAAGGTTTATGTCTCATCTCATTAATACTTAAAAATTCATCATGCAGTACAAGGAAATTTGTATTTCTAACAGTGAATATTTGTGGGTTGGTTGGCTGGTTTGTTGGTTGGTTGGATTTTTTTCTTCAGTGAAGTAAAATCTGGAGAAACTTGTTCAAATTTGACTTAAAAATTTGAAAAATTCAACTTCATATTTAGTATGAAGCAGATAGGGAAAGGATCACACTGATGCCAGTAAAATGTCAAGCTCAGATGCAGCACTTTTTCATCACAGCAAAATATTCAACAACATTCCTCTTGTGATTATCACCACAACATTAAGAATCTTAAAACTAAAACATTTCATGGACAAATGCACTGAATTTATACACAGCTGCTCCAAAAGTAATGCCTCCTATTGTATGATGCTAACCCACAGTGTCAGAGGCAGATACTGGTGGTATGGCAGTAGAGGTTGAACCTTCCCACCAAAGTTCTGTTACATTCTGTTGCCATGCAACAGATGGCAGCAGAGGAGCAGTCTGACAGAAGCAAAGGTGTGTCACTGAATTCCTCCATGCAGAGAAAATGGCACCCACTGACATTCATCTACACTTGTTGAGCATTTATGGAGACCAAACAGTGAATGGGAGCACAGGGAGGCAGTGGGTAGTGCATTTCAGCAGTGGCAAGAGAGACAGTGGGTCACTTCCACTGGTACAGATTTTGATAAACACAACATACAAGCCCTTGTTCATCATAGAGAAAAATGCATAGCTAGTGATGGTGACTGTGTTGAAAAAGAGTGTTTTGTAGCTGAGAATTTGTTCTATTAAACCATGCTCTTTTTATCTGTTGTAGCTTCCATGGAAATAAATAGGAGGTATTACTTTAAGAGAGTTTCTGTGATAGGACAAAGTGACAGAATGCTAATAGAGATAGTAAACTAGCATTAAGTAATTTCTCTGTAAGTACTTTCATTTTGAAAAGTGATTTAGGCCAAAATGAAGAACTCATCTAATTTAACTGCAATTGTAGTAAGTACTGTTTTATTTGTTGCATTCAGTATTGCTGTGGTAATGGTATTGCAGAGTATCTTTGTTCAAGGCTAAAATGTGTTCTGATAAGTTCACTGAAGTAAAAGACAAATGAGATTTTATAAATCTGTCATGTTCTATGACAAAATGAGTTTCCTTCTCACAAAACTAAGTGGCCCTCTTAGCTAGAGGATTTTCAACATCTCAGCAGGCACAGCCTTGAGACGATTGACATCTTTTGCTTTATCTTTCTGTTGTCATGTACATTTTCTTCCTCTAAGTATATTGGTTTAGAGTAGATGCTGTGTTGTTTCTATTGGTACATTCTCCTACATGCAGGGCAAAAATCTAGAATCAGTCTAGAAAAAGCAGTAACTGTGACAGGGGAATGCAAGAAAGGAAACCTCTTAGAATACTGCAACACTCTGTGCACATGCTGAAACATGGAAAACCTGTCAAATGCTCCAAAATAACACAATATAAGGACAGCGTGTTTCCCCTAAAAATCAGGAAAGAGCTTTTGACTTCTGTAAAGCTTTTTGTTGTTGTTTTGGTTTGGCTTTTTTCCTCCAACCTATTGAGACAGTGAACATAAATCTTATTTCCTAACTCTGCTTGCTGTCATTTATAGAAAAATTTCAAATGAAGTATAATTTCTGAATAGGAAGTATGAATTAAGAGTTAGTAATACCCAACTGCCAGTCGTTGTCTTTCAGATTTGGAAAAGATAAGGAAACTTATGAGATATACTGAAAAGCATGCTGGGTTTTTGCCCTATAGAGACTAAATTTTCATATTTAGTGTTGGTTTCTAAGGCAACAGCAGCTCATGAAAAGACATTTCTAGCATATAAGCAAGCATTCCTGTCAATACAGAGGACATCCAGGCTCTTGCATCCCTCTTTTAGGTACGCTATTTTGTATGATGTTATTTCATTTGAATTTGAAGTATATTCACAATACTAAGAAAAAAGCCATGGGTCTCCAGGAAAACTTGTGTATAGCAAAATGTGTACATACATATGAATAGATCAAGATCTGTGTCACTACTGCACAAAGGGGTACACTGGTATATCTTCGTGGTGACACCTCGATATTCTGCATTTGGGTATTCTGCGGTTGGATAAAAGCCTGCTTAAAAACTGAACTGCATGACTCATAAAGAAATATAATTGTAAGCTTTTATCATCAGGGTATTTTTTAATTTTGCCTTAGTATGTACAACATGTTCTTTTCTTATACTTACTAAAGAGTTAAATTCTTGGTTACTGTTTATAGAGTCACTCGGAATGTATGGGTTTAATTCTTCTCAAGCCAGTTGGCTAAAATACCACATCCAGGGAGATTTCAGATTTATTAGATTGATTAGATGAATTAAATAGATTGACAGCAGTAATGTATAGAAATGCTGACAAGTAATGAAACTTCTGGCAGCTCAAGATTAAGACTGAATTTGGGTTGTTTTTTTTTTTACTTTATTATATAACTTTGACACATTAGAACATTTTCAATATTATCGATACATAAGTTAGTAATATGAAAAGGGGTGATGGTTTAAATTGCTCAAAAGCGAAACAAGATGCAAATGATTTGGGGATGTGAAGTGATTGTTTCTGAATGATCTCACAAGCATATTACCTAGTCATTTACTTTAAGAATTAACTGTAGACAATGAAGTACCCTATTTGTTGACAGCTGTTCAGAAAAACAAGACAGAGGGACTGGCAAACCTGAAAAGGTTTTGCCAAATCAGAGGTAAAAAATTCAATGGGATCCTGAAGGGGTTGTCTTTAGATGAGTCAAGACAATACCAATTTCTTTACCAGGGTTATTGAGCTCCTGTGCAGGAATCCAGCTGCTGGCAGCCACTAGACATTCCCAGACATCACACATTCTGGATTCTAACCTTTAACAGCAGCAGAAAAGACTGTAGCATGATTTTGGTGCTAACATATAAATTAAACACTTTCAAGTACTCATTTCTCAGGGTATGCGTGAGAGGTAGAAAGGAGCAAGTTACAAAGAGTTATGCTGATGTGCTCAGTCTGTTCCAGGGTATGGAGATGTAGCAACTAGTTAAAGCATGTGATGAAATTTCAGTCAAGTGGCACCCAGTGGCCTTCCCATGAGTTGCTAGATTCCTTCCCCACAGAGAAGATAAGTGGAGGTGGAGACCCACATGTGCGACTTAGAGACGCTGTCTTTTTTTGTGTTAGACTGGTCAAACATAACACGTTCAGGTTATGCTGAGTGACAAATAACCAGAAGTAGCCTAAAGAATAATGTCCTGCCAAAAGACTTTGACCCTTTGACCTGTCACAATAGAAAATGTGACTAGTCTTGATGTGTAGTTCTGTGTTTCAAAGCTTTGATCACAAGTTCATCCTAGAGGTTTCCTGGTTTTTTTATAAGCTTTCAGGAGGGGTCAATACAGGATGGCCAACAGAATGTAATAGAGATGTAATAGAGATCACAATCAAAACAGACCCTTAGGAGGAAGCTCTCTAGACAAGAATGAAATAAATATAAATCAACATTATCTCTCCTAATTTTGTCTGATTTGCTACTTTTGTGAGTATTCTCTCTAATTGCTGTCACTTGATCTACAAATGTGTGTGGTTGAGGAAGAGCACAAAAATTGCTGAGTCAAAAGGGGCTTAATTCAGAGAGAGCTCTAAATCATGTTGTTGAATTTAATTGTAAAACGTGATATAACAGCTCCTGCTATTATATATAAGATCATCCCTGCTCTTTCTTCTCCACCACACTACCTCAGTTGTTACCCCATCTCTGGAAGTGTACAAGACTAGGTTGGATGGGGCCCCAGGAATCCTGATGAGATGGGTGGCAACCAGCCCATTGCTGGGGGATGGGGACTAAATAGGCTTTAAGTCCCTTGGTACCCAAACCATTCTATACATTTAGGAACTCCATATATGTGTTAAGCAGATAAATACAATTGGCAACTTTGTGTTTCATGAGCATGAAAATGTTCAAAATCATTGTTCACGAACTCAACATAAATACATCCTAGCATCTTGATAATTAAAAGGGAGTCCCTTCCAACTCAGGATATTCTGTAATTCTAGGAAGAAAACAAGTAATGAAGTAGCAGAGTATGCACTATTTTCAAGCTTTCTCTGTAGCAGGCTGCAGAATTAGAGCACTTTATGTTTGATTCACTATTGCAATTCTTGATTCAAACAGTGAAAGTAACTCTAACCAGTAAAAAGAACCCATTCATTGCTGAGATTTTTGTTTGTAAAAGTGTTTGAAACAGGATGGCATTTTTCTTAAAGATATACTCTAACGTGTACAGAAAGGACTGTGGAGGATTGGCACAGTGAAATTCTGTACCATATGCTACTTAAATGCAAAATAAATCGTCCTGGCCTCAAGATTTTTAATTTTTAATTTAAAATTTATATATATATATATATTTTTTTTTTGGGGGGGGGTAAATCATTGCTTTTAAGTAGTTTAATTCTTCAAAATAGATTTGTAACTGAAAATGATAACAAAACATGTCTGTTTAGAAGGGTAGTCGTCATAGGTGACTCCCTTCTGCGAAGAACAGAAGGTCCTATATGCCGGCCTGACCCTACCTGCAGGGAGGTGTGCTGCCTCCCTGGGGCACGGGTCAGGGACATTCCTAGGAGACTTCCTGGTCTGATCTGCCCTTCTGACTACTATCCCCTATTGATAGTTCAGGCTGGTAGTGAAGAAGTTGGTGAAAAAAGCCTGAAGGCTATCAAAATGACTTCAGGGGACTGGGGAAGGTAGTTGAAGGAACAGGTGTGCAAGTGGTTATTACATCTGTACCCTTGGTGGCAGGGAAGGATACTGGGTTGAGCCTAAAAACCCACCTCTTAAACAAATGGCTTAAGAGTTGGTGCAAACACAGGAGTTTTGTTTTTTTTTTTTGATCACGGGGCAATTTACTTGGCACCTGGCATGATGGCTGCAGATGAAAGCAGCCTGTCTCCACAGGGAAGGAGGGTTCTAGCTGAGGAACTGTTGGGACTTATTGACAGGTGTTTAAACTAGATATGAAGGGGGAGGGGGACAAAATGAGAGCTGCTGGGTCTGAGGCAGCAGTTCGAGGCTTAAAATGGGGCTTGATGGGTGGAGACAATGGAGTTCAAAGGTATGGAGAGGGGTGGGGTGATGCTGCTTCTCTTAAGTGCCTGTATACTAATGCACATAGCATGGGAAATAAACAGGAAGAGCTGGAGTTCTGCATGCGGTTGCGAGGTCATGATCTCACTGCGATCACGGAGACGTGGTGGGACAACTCGCATGACTGGAATGTTGTCATGGAGGGCTATGTGCTCTTTAGGAAAGATCAGCTGGCAAAGCAGGGTGGTGGAGTTGCTCTTTATGTGAGAGAGCAGATAGAATGTACTGAACTCCACCTGGGGGAGAGTGATGTAGCAGTGGAGAGCTTGTGGGTAAGAATCAAGGGGCAGGCTGGTAAGGGTGACACTGTTGTAGGTGTGTACTACAGGCCCCCTGATCAGGAGGAGGAGGTTGATGAGGCCTTCCGTAAACAACTGGAAATAGCGTCATGCTCCCAGGCGCTGGTACATATGGGGGACTTCAATTATCCAGATATTTGCTGGACAACCAACATGGCCAGGCATGCACAGTCCAGACAATTCTTGCAGTGCATTGAAGACAACTTTGTGATGCAGGTGGTCGAGGAACCAATGCAGGGTGGGGTGTTACTAGACCTTATTCTCACCAACAACGAAGGACTTGTTAAGGAAGTAAAAGTTGGGGGCAGCTTGGGTTGTAGTGATCATGAGATGGTGGAGTTCAAGATCCTGAGTGGAAGAAGCAAAGCAAAAAGTAGGATTGCTACCCCGGACTTTAGGAGAGCAAACTTTAATGTCTTCCAGGACCTACTTGGGGCTATCCTGTGAGCCAGGGTGTTAGAAGTTAAGGGGGACTGCGAGAGCTGGTTAGCATTTAAACAGCTCCTCTTCCAAGCTCAGGATCAGTGCATCCCTGTGACTAAGAAATTGGGAAAAAGTGGCAGGAGGCCTGCATGGATGAGCAAGGAGCTCATGTGCAAGCTCCAAGGAAAGAAGAGGGTTCATGAAATGTGGAAAAAGGGTCTGACCACTTGGGAAGAATACAAGAATGTAGTCAGGGCCTGCAGGGACACAACAAGGAAGGCTAAAGCCCACCTGGTGTTGAATCTAGCTAAAGTGATAAAGGAGAATAAAAAAGGCTCTTTTAAGTATATTAACAGCAAAAGGAAGGCTAGGGAGAATGTGGGCCCCATACTACGTGAGGGGGGTGTTCTGGTAACGGGGGATGCTGAGAAGGTGGAAATACTGAACACCTTCTTTGATTCTGTCTTCAGTGAAAAGGCTCCCCCTCAGGAATCCCAGACCCTGGAGGTTAATGAGAGAGTCTGGGGAATGGGAGACTTCCCTTAGTCAGGGAAGAGGTGGTCTGTGAGTGCCTTGGAAACACTAAGGTCCATAAATCCATGGGACCTGATTGGGTGCATCCACAGGTGCTGAGAGAGCAGGCGGAGGTCATTGCTGAACCACTCTCTATATATAATCTTTGAGAGGTCCTGGAGATCTGGGGAGGTGCCTGAAGACTGAGGACAGCCAATGTCACTCCGGTCTTCAAGAAGGGCAAGAAAGAGGACCCAGGTAATTATAGGCCAGTCAGCCTCACCTCTGTCCCAGGAAAGGTGATGGAACAGCTTGTGCTGGATGCCATCTCCAGACAATTGGGAAAAAAAGGAGGTTATCAGTAGTACCCAGCATGTATTCACCAAGTGGAGGTCGTGCTCAACCAACCTGGTGGCCTTCTATGAAGTTGTCACTCGCTGGGTGGATGTGGGGAGAGCGGTAGATGTAGTCTACCTTGATTTCAGAAAGGCATTTGATGCCGTCCCCCATGACATCCTTATAACAAAGCTGAGGAAGTGTGGGATAGATGAGTGGACAGTGAAGTGGGTTGAGAACTGGCTGACTGGCAGATTGCAGAGGGTCGCCGTTGGCGGTGCAGTGTCCGGCTGGAGGCCTGTAACTAGTGGCGTTCCCCAGGGGTCTGTGCTGGGTCCGCTCTTGTTCAACATCTTCATCAGCGACCCTGATGAGGAGATAGTGGCCACCCTCAGCAAGTTTGCTGATGATACGAAGTTGGGAGGATTGGCTGACACGCCTGAAGGCTGTGCTGCCATTCAGCAAGACCTGGACAGGCTGGAGAGCTGGGCAGTAAGAAACCCAATAAGGTTTAACAAAAGGAAGCTTAGAGTCTTGCACCTAGGAAGAAATAATTGCAAGCACCAATTGCAGTACAGGCTAGGAGAAGACCTGCTGGAGAGGAGCTCTGTCAAGAGGGACCTGGGCATCCTGGTGGACGACAGGTTGGCCATGAGCCAGCAGTGTGCCCTCGTGGCCAAAAAGACCAATGGCATTCTGGGGTGCATTAAAAAAAAGCATTGCCAGCAGGCCGAGGGAGGAGATTCTCCCCCTCTACTCTGCCCTGGTAAGGCCTCATCTGGAGTACTGTGTCCAGTTCTGGGCTCCCCTGTATAAAAAAGATAGGGATCTCTTAGAGATGGTCCAGCTGAGGGCCACAAAGATGGTGAAGGGCCTGGAGCATCTCCCCTATGAGGAGAGACTGGGTGAGATGGGACTGTTTAGCCTTGAGAAAAGATGGCTGAGAGGGGATTTGATCCAGGTTTATAAATACCTGAGGTGTGGGGGCCATAGTGGCGAGGCCGGACTCTTTTCAGTAGTGCGTGGGGACAGGACAAGGGGAAACGGCCAGAAACCTGAGCATAGGAACTTCCACACGAATGTGCGCAAGAACTTCTTTACGGTGAGGGTGACAGAGCATTGGAACAAGCTGCCCAGGGGGGTTGTGGAGTCTCCTTCTCTGGAGATATTCAAGACCCTCCTGGATGCCTACCTGTGCAACCTGGTATAGGGAACCTGCTTTGGCAGGGGGGTTGGAGTCGATGATCTCTGGAGGTCCTTTCCACCCCCTATGATTCTGTGATCCTGTGAATAGCAACTCAAAAGAAGCAGTTATGTGGCAAAGTACAACCCAGTAGAAATACTCTAGACTGTACAACAGTGAAGATAGATAAACTAGGACAAGCATGTAAATATGCAGAAATTAGCAGCATCTTCTTGGGCCCCACTGGGGCTTACTACAGAGTATCATGCAATTATAACCACTGTTATGGAGAAAACAGAAGAGATTCAGAAGGGTAAAACAAGATGAGCAGGCTGGGAGGATCAGTTAATATTTTGACGGGGCAAATGGTGACAAAAAATTAATGAAAGTAACTTCTGTAGAAAAAATGACTAGTGCAAAAACTTTTGTTTAAAGAATAAGATCAGAAGGATGTCTCAGTGAAGCTAACTGGTCAGCTTAAATACTAGCTAATAAAACAGATGATCATGAACTAGCCAGAAAGTAACCTATAAAAATGCATGATATTTTACTGTAGTTTGGCTATAATTTAAAGCAAACAATGGTAAAAGCAAATGGAAAATACCAGGCAAAAAAGAAAAAGAAAAAAAAAATCGTGTTTTGTTAACTGGCCTCAGAATATAGTGCTACAAATGACTTTTTAATTAAAATGTTTTAACTTGTAGCTTAACTGAATAATATACAGTTGTCTCTTGTTTACCAAACACAGATTTCATTGCCAGGAGATACTGGCTTACTTAGTCGGTTTGGAGTGTACCTGCTTCCACAGTATGTTATTTGTGCAAAAGAAAGAGATGGTAATGGACAGATTATACTGTAAATCTCCCTTCTGCATCACTGTTTATAGCACAGTCCAGTCAATTCTGGTAGGGAATGTAAAAGGGGTGGGAATATAAAGAGGTTCTTTTTTAGAAAGAAAAAAGGAACAGGTGGGGAACCTGTGGAGTTTCCCTCCTTCAAAAGAGTAGTCATAAGTAAATCTTTGCATAAAGCTGTAAAGTGTTCTTTTTCTCCAGACAACTTTTACTTTGGAATATGTAAATGTAATACTTATTGTTTTGTTCTTAGAACTATAACTGCCGTTGCCTCTGGTGACCTCAGGCCTTATTTCGGGAAAGGAGAAACTGATTCAACTACCCTGTAATGCTTAAATAATACTTTCCATTGCTGAAGAAGAAAATTATTTTTTACTTTTCCTCTAGCCTAGAGTGCGGGATTTATTCATCAGCTGCGACGTAGCACTGACCAGTTGTAACACCACCAGGGCTGGTGTTATATGATTAGCTAGTAGAATGCTTAGAAAGCTCTTTTGGGGAGAAAGTGTGTTCCTTACTAGTGGTTGTTTAGCAAGTCAAAAAAGAGTTTACTTTTTCCGGTGTTCTCTCGCAATCCTAAGTGTTAAGATTGTCTTCTGTTTAAGGTGCAAAACTTACAGTTATTAAACCCATGGAGCTGGGCAATGCCACATCTCCAAGCAAATCTTAAGTATTTGTGCAAGGATGGAGGTTTAAGGGGAAAGTCAGTGCACTTGAAAATGATTTCTGAAATAATATTTAAGACTTTGAATCTCAAAAAGCTATGGATAGTCTTTTCAGAAAGAGTTGTCCTGGGCTCCTAAGCTATTGATTAAGCCTCTCACTTAGACCATGGAAAATTATTCGTTTTTTCTGCTTGCCTTATTTGTACATGGCAGCCATGACAGTAGTGCAGTAATACATAACATACTACATGCACTATATACCTATGATATGAGCAATCGTAGTAGTTTACTGCTGACTAATATATTTTTAGCTAACAATTTCCAGAATATTAATCTTGACTTCAAACGCTGCTGTCCTACTATGCATACAAGTCTTTGCATGTACAATTATAAATATAATTGTTTAATTTTAATTCATCAGAATCGCCTTTTTCAAACTGTAGAAGTCAGAATGGATAGGCAATTTATGAAGAATACCATTCATCTCCAGTGAGCCAAATAGCTCAACTGCAGCTCTGTTATCTAAGAGCTGTTAGGTTGAAAGAAGAAGATTGAGATGATTTTTGTTTTCTGTTATTGCAGCATTGCCCACATGAATTTACAGTCCACATAGAATACTGCTGTGAAAAGTAACTTCTCTCCATCTAGCCATGTATAAAACCTCTGTGTTGGAAAATTTGAAACAGGTAGAAAACGGCACAGTTGACTTGACTGGACTTTTGTGAACCCTAAACCTAGCCCTAACCCTAACCCAAATCTTGATATATTCCACAATAGGATGTAATTCCTTTGCATTTTGTCCTTGAGCATTATCAATGAATAAACTAATTCCTGACTCTAGTCCATGTAACAGTAATTTAAGGAGGAGGAAGAGAGGGGTGGGTTCCTGTTATTCTCGGTTACTTAAAGGCAGTTTTTTAGGTGCAGTCATTTGCACATTTCAGAGCTCACAGGGAAGGAAGCTTGAGAGCAGTTTCATACTGTGACTTCAGATGCTATAAGAGCTCATTTAGATGTCATAAGAGATCATCTGTGTTTCTGTCTCAATCCTGTATTTTCTCTTATTGCATTGTGTTGCACTGAGCATGTCAACTGAAGAACAAACAATCATGACTCTTAAAGAGACCAAAAATAGTTCTACTAGACCATTAAGTAGTCTTCTTTTTTTGTTGTTTTTTTCCTTTTATTTATTTATTTTTTTTTCTATTGGGAATTCCTGTGTGCCAAAACCCAAAACACAGACACTTTGCTCTTTCCTGCTTTTGTTTTTTTTCAGTCTGTTCCCAAGAGATTATCCTACACTGTATTTGTACATGACTGGCAGTTCCTGCATTTCTTTTAATGACTTTTAATTATCAATTTCTAATGCATTATAGACAATAAAATTTCAGAGATTATATACTTATTTCATGAGTAATCAAATGGTAATGAAGAGAACAGAGATTCTGATAATTTTGCAAGGACTTAATTCTAGTTTATTTTTCATCATAGATTTCTGACATCCCATTTTGAAGACACAGATCTAGGGAACAGAGTCCTTTTGTTCCTTTTCCAATAGAAGGTCTGTGGGTACTGGGGAGGTAGTTGCTTATTTGTTTTGCTGTGAGGTTGTTTGTTTGTATTTGTTATTGTTGTTTGTTTGGTGAGGAGTCGTGTTAATAATGTGACCAAAAGGAACCAGTTAAGAAATTGAGGTTTCAAAGAACTAAAAGGAATACAAAGGAGGAAAGAAAACAATATTTTTGAAAGCAAGGAAGAGTTGGTTTTATGTTTTGATTGCCTTCAGCAAATGTTAAATTTTAACAAAGCCATGCCCAAAAAGAAAGCACCAGAAGCTTTTCTCTGAGTTCTCTGACCTCCATTTAAAAATCTTAAGTTTAATTTCATGAAGATGGTGTCAAGCTACTGTCTGGCTGAATATTACAGCTGTTTGCTTCTCTGGGTAATGTTGCAAAGTAGGTCTGGGTTTTGGTTATGAAAGAGATCTTAGATTTAAGGAAAAAAAAAAATTGCACTGTTTAACTGCTTCTCTTAAAATGAAATAATCTTGCAAGGGTGAGATCCAGGTAAACGTGGAATGGTGAACTTTTAGCTTGGAGTGATTTTGACTTCTGTGTTGTGATGTGAAGTACTTCTGTTCCACTACTTTCCCATCTCTCTGCTGGTAAAATCTCTGATTCTGCTGTCATTGGTGTCAGTGCTTTGATGTTTATTTCATCTAGAACAAGGAAGCCAGATAGTTGGTACTATTTCTGATACTTCATGCAGTCCTGCATAACCTCATGTACATAATATCAAATTTGATGTAAATAGGATACTGCAGTTATGGAAGGAAGTTTCTGAGACAAGGCATACACATGTTTAACTTTGGCTATTTTCATAGTTATGTAATATGTTAAATTGGAAACAAGACTGACCTAGTTATTCACCTAAATTAATCCCCCAAATCAACTAGAGGGATTTCTGCTGAACATGTCAAAATTTCAGTCTGCCTTAAATCAGAAGAATAACTGCAGAACAAAATTATTCATTGTTGCCTGTTTGGTTATGAATTGGCTTACATGTAGGAAAGCCAAATTTTCAACTACAAATAAGCCCTTAGGAACCTTTCTCATTTTCCTGTACTTAACAGACTTCCAGAAATTTGAAATTATAAGTTTATTTTTTTAGTGATGCTCTTCGGCAGGTTTTCAGCATATCAGTTCCCTGCCATGCTGTGAGTTCCTCCCTTCATTATATGTCTGGGGGTTGATTTTTAGCTTGCTGTTGTTGCATTTTCCTTTGAGCAGTGTGGCACAAGAATATTGCAGCACAGTGGTTGTTATGGTGGAGAAGAAAAAAAAAAAAAAGCATTAGACCTAGATTTATACAACTCTGGTAAATCTAGGTCAAACAGCATAGTCTTTGCTCAGTACTTATTCAGGCAAAACTCCCATTGGCTTTAACAAGAGTTTTGCCTGACAAAGCACTGTGGGATTTTGCCCTTAGTATCTAAAATATTGGACCTGTTCTTAACACTTTGGAAGAATTTGAGAAACACATCGTATGTGTTGTCCTTGACTGCCCCGCTGTGGCTGTATCATTTTTGATTTAAAAGGTGGCATAATCTTCTGTCTCCACATTTAAGTTGTCTTTGCTGTGAGAGTTTGAAAAAGAGAGGGGAGGAAGAAAATCAAAAGACTTTTTATGCATTTGTTATTTAAAATAATTCCAAGATCTCAGTACGTTAGTTCTATATATTGCTGCACAAAAAGGGATATGTCTTCTATATTTATTTTGGATTCTTCTCTCCTTTCTACTCTAGAATTCTAGCTTTTCCATTTTCAGTTGTGGGTTTTTTGAGCGGGTGGGGGAGAAGAGCCTTTTCACTTAAGAAGTCTTCTGACTTTTTTTTTCTTCTATAAAATGGTTCACAGGTTCGTATCACTCCTTATGCCATATGAGGCTTTAGGTTCGCAGTTTGAATACAGAAATCCATTCAATGAGGTGAAGAAACTGAGTAGTTCCACATTTATTTATTTTTTTCCATTTTTAAAGAAGGCATTACATTTTAAGGTCAATTAAACATGTTCAATAAACATGCATTATTTGGAAATAAAGAATGGCACACACAAACATGAAATCATACAGAAGAACTGGTTTACATCTTATTGTTATGGGTGTTGCAGTAGATAATCTTTTAGGTCCCTTCCAACCCAAACCACTCTATGATTCTATGAATATGGTTTTGCTTACTGCCTTTTTTTTTTAGTATTTTTTCTAAATGAACTGAGCTGTAGTGCACTTTGAGATGAGTATTGTCCTCTCCAATCACATCACACCACTAACTGCTTATTTTTACTGAAACTAGCTCTGTTTTTACTCATAGTGCATTACTATCATTTCTCCTTCACTTCTCCATTTTCACTGTATTTTCATTTATAGCAAATCTCACTGGAACTATCACATTTCTTTCCACCAGGCACTCTGCTTTTCTTTTAAATTCCCTCTTGAAGATCAGCACCTGAGGTTTTAATGAAAATCCTTTTGAATAAACATGTGATCACCCTACTCTTTACTTTAAAAAAATCTTTAGGAAAATCTCATAATATATTGCTCAATTCTTTAGAACCTTTCTAATTGAGGCTGAATAGTCTCATAATCTTCAGAGTTTCTGCTTTAATAAATAGTTCTAATTGTGAGTAAACGGGTATTCAGTGTGAGCAGTTATCCTGAGCATCCAGTAGGCTTTTTCTCCCACTGTAGCACTCACTGACAGCACAGAAGTATATATGGTAAACAGTCAGATGTAGCCTGAGGAAAACATACTGCATCCATTCCTCTGAAATGAGGAAGCTGGTATCAATATGTTGACAATTAAGAAATACTTACTTCTTTGCTTTTCATTCATATGCTATCATCATTCATCTGATCTCTGATACTTTTATGCCCAAACTCTGCAACTCAGCCACTACACTGAACTATTTCTCATATTTCAGCCTATTTAACAGTGTCTTATTTTAAAACAGAGAGGCTGTTTTGAAATATTGTAGGTATACTCCCAAACATAGAGAAATAGTGCTATTGATTAAACCCTTAGGCGGGCGTTCTCTGTTTACATTCATTTTCTTCCATAGAACTGTGGCATCCAGCAGTCCACTCCTTTCCAAGTTATGTATCAGTGAATGAATATTGCCCAGTCACAGTTCCTGCATTTGTATCTTGTGGTTAATGTACTTAATTAAGGTACATTACTCTGAATTAACCATTTAATTTTTCAGTAAATTGTTAAGGATATCATTAACATCATAAAATTTCCCAATCTGAATAGACACCCTTTAACCTTCAATCTAACAAACAGGAATAATTAATATAAGCTGCTAAATGATAAAGGCAAGAACACCTTTAAGAAGATGTCCTTGTATAAAGTTGAATTTTGTCTTCTGTCCCTTGCTTCAATTTTTGATGTAACTTTCTCAGGCATAGCTGTCTGGCTAATTTTTTTTTTCTTGTAAGTTTAGTACTTCACCACAGGAATTCAAATTATTCATCTGTGTTTTAGAAGTAAGCAGTTCCTGGGCTGTGCTGGGATTTACTCAGGATTATTATCGAAAGTCCAGATGTTGGTTATGAGTGGAAAAATATTCCCAGTAGTTCAGGAAGCCTGAACTTGTTAATTTGTCAATGCATTTTGCAATGGGACTTATTTTTTGAAATGAAAAAAATATATACTGGTCTACTTGGTTTTACCAAGTCTTTTGAATGTTGTTGTGTTTTTCTGTGAAGCCTAGCACAAGAGGGATCACCTTGTGGCTGCATGAACTCCTGTGGTGCGTCTGCTGCAAGTCACCTATGGGAGGGATTTTCTTTGGACAGCCTTAAAACTACAACTTTAATTCATTCAATAGAAGAATCAATAGCTATCAGTAACGTTTGATGGATTCATCTGGCTTGCTACCTTCAAGAGGCAGGTGGTGAAGTCCTTCCTGCTTTTGTTCCTCAATCCTGTTTGCTTCAGTGTCTGTATACCTTTCTATTCTTAACTTGCTGTTCAAATCAGACACAAATTACTCTCTTTTTCCTACTCAATGCATGCATTTTGTGAGTGGCTGGTTTCTTCAGTAGTTTTCCCTAATTCATTAGGGATTGCAATAAGCAAAAGTGAGTGTCCAAATATGCCAATTTTTGCTGTCATTGCAGTCTGAGTT
>JAPSGF010000016.1:12514396-12564232 GCA_035772895.1 Perdix hodgsoniae
TGAAATGAGAGGGTGACTTTTTTTATATGATTTGCAGCTGTGGAATGGGGAGGAAATCAACAGGCTTCAAAGCATCTCAGAATGTCGAGAAACCCTCTTAGACCATTTCTTATTTGCGTAATTGAGCTACATCTTCCTTTTATTTGTTTCTGACTGTGTAACCTTATATTGGGCCTTCAGTGAGTGCGGTTCGCACCTGCCAGCGGCTAGTGGCTATGGCTCACGTGGTCTTCATCACCCTGGCGTTGATGGGAATCATCTGTTTGGGAATTCACCTCAAGCATAGCAATGTGCTGCTCTTAGGTTTCATTTGGTGCATCAGGAAAACAAAATATTTGCCAGGGAGCAGCAGCATTACTTGGATGTGTGCTGCAATCCTTGTCGCCGCCCTTAAGCCCCTTTTCTACCTCACAGAAGTGTGTCAGGGGGTGTTCATCACCCCGGCATTGATGGGAATCATCCTGTTGGGAATTCACCTCATGCATGGCGATATGTCTGAGAATATTCAGCTCTCAGTTTTGGCTCCCTGTTCTTTCATATATGTCTTTCCAGATCAGAGTGAACTTCAGGCTGCTCCTTGCCTGCTACATCTATTCCCAACACGTCCCTCCCTGGGCAGAATCAGTAGCACCAAAAGCGAAGCAACTTCCATCAAAAGTAGATCTATAGGTTACATATCCCTTCTTCCAGGGTTTTCATCTTGTCTTTCCCTGAGAAACAATTGTTAACAAAAATAATTTTAAAATAAAGTGTGTTATGTAGGTTTGCTGCCTTTGCTTTCCTGCATCATCTTTCAAAAATACTTATTATTACTCCTTTTCCAGTGGCTTGCAAAAATGCTCAGAGTGCACAACAATGAATTTCCATTTAATGCTTCAAGTACACTTTTTATTACATTTACTTAAGGTAGCAAAATTACATATGAAATTACTTAGGGGCTTCCTTGAAGAGACTTTTTTTTTTTTTTCCTCTGTAGCGATGTTTGTCTCAATGGACGTGTCAGCGAGCATGATAGAACCTGTTAGACTCTGTAGCATTATGCTTTTTGGAGCCTGCTACTCTATCCATCTGCCATCACCTATGTTTTTTTCTAGGTTTTACATATCCGGTCACATTAGAAATCATGTTTCAGTGCTGCAGGTGTTATGCTTTGGTGAAATGAAATTCATCCATTAATAAGACATAGAAATCAGAATACTTTTCCCATGAACAGTTTCTTTCCAAGTGCATGCTATGTCCTAAGGAAATGCTTTGATTCCAGAGAGTTTCCCATGTAAGAGTGCAATGATGAGGGTGTCAGTCTCTTTTCTCAGGTGATAAGATGTCAGATCATGGCCTCAAATTTTGCCAGGGAAGTTTAGACTGGGTATCAATGAATGTCTTAATGGAAAGACATTGTAAGTGGCTGCCCAGGTACGTGATGAAGTCACCAGCTGTGGAGGTGTTCAAGATATGTGTGGATGTGACACTCAGGGACATGCAGTGGTCCTGTAATATTAGGTGGATGATTGATCTTGATGATTTTGAAGGTCTTTTCCAGCCAAAATGATAATTTGATTATTTGATCCTATGACTGTTACTTGGTTCAGTTGTAGTCTTTCTGCATGTGATCTTTTTTTCTGTTTCCAGGACACAGCTAGCAAGTTCTACATGTTTCTTGACAGCACATTTAGAAAAAGTTTGTTTGTCTGGTTCCTCTGGAAGTCTCCCCCAATTACAAAACATCTGACCAAGTGCTATTACTCCTGTTTGCAACTTATTTTTTAAAGATCCTGGTGACTGTCAGTTCACCTTTTGGCCAGGTGTTGTGAAATCAAGTTATGTAGTCTATTCCAGTCGTTTCAAGTTGCACACTGTATCTTTTCAAGGAACCTGTTTCTAGTCCTCCATATACTGCACTGGAATTGAACCTGTTTCTAGTCCTCCATATACTGCACTGGATTTGAAATTGTTGTGTATTGTGATGTGTTTAGAAAACAAACAAAAAAAAACAAACAAAAAAACAAGAAAAAGCATCTTGCTGACACATTGTTTTCAAGTTTTAAGCAGGTAAAATAGGGAGTTTAAATTAAAGTTTGAAATTTGTCACAAGGCCAACAACACCAGCCTGCGTAACAAATGCAGTGTAATGAAGGTGTTCTTCGACACTGTCTTGAGTTTTTGCATTTAAGTTTCTCACTGTAGTGCACTGCAGTTTCCTGGGCTTTTTACACAGACTTAATTATAACCAGCAATTGTATCAGCCACCTGCATAGAAACTGATACCCTTCGGTAATCAGTGCAGTAAGAAATGTATGTAACGTAGAATCATAAGAGAAGATCAATGTGACATACCGAAGACTCTCTAAAATAAAACTGTAGCTCAAAATCTAAAAGTTCTTCTCTGAAGATCTATGGCATTAAGACGAATAGCAATATTACACTTGTCAGTTTTTGTGTGCAGACTTAATTACAGCAGACAGACAGGCTGGATTACACCAACTGCTGACCTCTCACTTGTCAGCATTTGTGATTTTACTCTGAGTTCTCTGTGGGAAAAATCAGCTCTTAGAATATTCATAAGACTTACATTCTGATACTTTTTTGGGTTTTTTTTGTTTTATTTTGTTTTGGCTCTTGTAGCAATGAGAAAACCTTAAAAACTTGGCCCTTGAAAGAAAAAACAGTGTTTTTCTTTGATTTCTGTTTTTTTTTTTTAAAGATACTTATCAAAAACAAGTAATGATTGTTGGTGATTTGAGTCATAATTTCATGTTTGAAGTTGACATTAATACATTCTGAAAATCCAAATTTCTCTCTGTCAGAGAGATGGAGAGCAAGGCAGCTACAAGTGCTGAAGTGGAACATACATAACTCTACCCAAAACCTCACAGACGTGTACTTTGGTGCCATTTCTGTGTAAAGGATTGTTTTTCCTGTAGCAAATACACATATGACTCTTCCTAGTAGCCATATAATATCAGTTTTATAATGCATGGGAGCATCATCTCAGAGCTGTTGTGCATTTCTGTAAGTTTCAGAACCATTCTACAATTTTGTTTGCAAGTGCTGTGTTGTTAATGTGTCGACGTAACTGTTTATTGCTCAAGAACAACTTCTTTGCATGTTCACATGCATTCTTTGTCAGGTTGCTTTAAGGTAGAAATTCCAGTTTTCTCTTTTGATTTAATAGGCCTGTATCTGTCAGTAAAATAACAGAAATTGGTATGACTTCATGAGGATTCGGAAGGTTATTCACACATAAGCCATCATCATCATCTCATAGGGCTTTTCTTATTCCCTAATCTTGTTTTTCCTCTTTTCTTCCTACTTTGCATAATTTTATGAAAAGTATAGAACTGTAGACAGAATAGGTGAAAGGTGTTAACAGATCTTACTGATTGCTTGTACAAGATCATGACACTGTAGATAATGCAATGTTTATGCTAGAAATAGACAAAATGCTGTGTGTTCATTGGAATATCTGTGAATTTGGTTTGATGAAAAGTCCCAGAGCAACACAGTGAAGCCAGAGCTTTTTTCCTGCAGGAGTGGTGAAGCGTGTTGAATCAAAGTGATGATAAGAGGTACTCAATTAAAAATAATAATAAAATGCAAAGCAATAAATACGAAACTGAATTTTCATTATGGAAGTTAGCATGCAGATAAAATGCCAAAAGAGAGAAGTTATTATCTTGCTCTTTGATCTTTTGAGCTGAACGAGAAAAATGAAATTGAACAGACTGTGTGTTCCTAGAGGTTAGACATCTTTTTGCTGTTTTTGTAGTGTTTACAAAGATCAGAGATATCAACACAGCTTTACTTTGAGAGGTGCACCACAGTGTTGCACTGAGGAACAGGTTTGATTTAATCTTACAGCAAGTGGGATTATTTTTTTTTAAGTCTAGAGATTTATATGCATTACCAGTGGTTAATAACTGATGTTATTAACTAATGTTAAGAACAACATTTCCTCAGTTGTAGGTGGGATATAATGCTAGGTCTGGTATTATAAAGATTGCTTCAGGGAATTGTTAGAGATAACACATTTCCTTACAACCCCTATTTTGCCCTTTCCCAATGAGGTGTGTACTGTGAGAATAATTTTCATTTCTCTCTATAATTATTTCATTCTTACAAACCTGTGTGTTGACTATTGCTTAAGTGAACAGACTGCAAAGGAGAAAAGGGTCTATATAAACATTCATAGCAGTTGACTGTTAATTTGTTCTTCTATTTTTATAAGTACAAAAGCCACTGTAAAGCTCTTTCTGCTGTGAGATGAAGGCACGGCTCAAGAAACCAGCTGCATAAGCTGGGACTTTGTCTCAGAGTTTTTTGCCAAATAATTGTCATTTCAGTCAAAGGCAAAAAATGTTATTTACAGCCTCTTTTCAGTAATAGTGAGCGTCCAGAAATCCGGTTATTGTCAGTGAGAGCAAAATGGCAAAGCAGTGTTACGGCACCCTTTCAGTGTTTAACGAATTTCAGCAAAATGGCCTCATTTTGGGGAATACTTAAGAAATAGAAAGTGTGAAAAACAGCTTCTCCTAATTTGGTTACAGTGCTTGGAAAAATCATTATTGGTCAGCATACCTCAAACAAAGGCTTTATAGGCTTTCATATAATTGCAAAGACAGTTGAGGAACAATACAAAAACAAGCTTGTTTTTCTGATTAAGGGTTGTGCATGGTACATTTGCTGTGATTACCCTGAATCTAAACAAGGTAGTTTCAGTGAGCTTTTTAACCCTTAAATATCCTCACATCCATTTCTAGTACACATGGGTGTTTTTCTCCCATATCCTACTGCCAAAATCCTTTAGCAACTGTTACATTTCGAAACATTTTAAAAATACAAAATGTGCAATAAGATATCATGGCTTTTGTCCATGATCACACTGTTGATGTATGTTGCAAAAACAATACATGTAGAAAAACCTGATTCCATTAATTCCGTGTAGCTATGAGAAACTGAAGACTAATTTTTACCTTTTCATTGCTAGGTTTGTTTGTTTGTTTGTTTGTTTGTCCAAGTTCCATACTTTGGATGATTTTCAGAATGAGGTCTAGAAAGACCAAAAGTGTCTTTCAATAGCTTTATTTAGACAAATGTGATTATGGTTACTTCAACAACACAAAGGGAAGCTGAAAGGGAAAGCTAAACCTTCAGAAAAAAATCTGGGGAAAGCAAGGGACAATAATTCATATGTGTGTGTTGAGAAAATTAGCCCACAAGTGGATTTCCAATGTAAACAGTTGAGTAAGTGTTGAAAACATGAAGCTTTTTTGCATTAACACCTGTTCACGTGCTGCAGCAAACAGTTGCAGCAATTGAATGAGATCTGTAAGCACAAAGTGACGGTGAAAAGACAGAAGTGCCATAAGAACATTGGGAAGGAGATGGCATGCACAACCATAACATGCTGGGATGCTGACTTTCTATAAGAAACACACTGGTATTGAAAGCAAAAGCTCTGTACAGAACTGTTGCAGAACGGCTCAGGGAGCAGTGCCATGGCTCCCTGAAAGAACTGTACAAGCAGGGGCACAGCAGCTCTGAGTACATAGCAGTGGAATAGAACCAGATGTGGTAAGCGACAAACTGACCTTGAGCTAAGTAGCAACCAACTTAAGCAGAACTGTTTTTGGCTGGAATCAGAAAAACAAGATGTATGCTTGGGTGGGGTGCGCTATTGTCTAACTGCAAGGTTTTGCCAATGAGAAAAGGACAAGTGGACAAAGGGACACAAACAATTCATGTACTATATAAGTGAGCTATCTGTGCTATAAAATAAGTTTTTTTCACTCTCCTGGAATCGAGTCTGCGTCCCGGCGCCGGGTAACGATCGAGCATTTGGCGGGGCCTTCCCCCCCACACAGAATCAACTGGAAATCAGAAAAAATGTAGGTAAAACTTTTCTACTATCTTGCTTAGCAAAAAGAGCAAGAAATGGGTGGGATGCCACTGCTAAGAATAATGCCTGAAACCATGGAACAAGAGATAAAGATGCTAGATTGAATCCTAAGCATATTTTTTTCAGTTGAGATAGATCAGCAGAAGCTACAGCAGATTAATTTAAAAGCCAAAGATCTTTAGCATCCACTTGTATTTCAGAAGCGGTGAAAGTTTCCTAGCTGAGGATCGCTTACAGCACGTGCAGTGCAAAACAGAAGACTGGATGTGAAGAGAAAAGCATTTAATCCAGGCACTGAAATGCAACAGTCCTCTGCACAGCTCAAGTAAATGGATTCAACTTAAGAGATGAGCTAAAAGCTAACCGCGTGGGTGGGAGCGTGCACATCCTATGGGATGCAAGACTGAAAGAGCAATGGAGAGCTTCTTTTTTCAGTGTTACATATCATCCTAGTAAAACTGGATCGAGGCCTGATTTTTCTTCAGAAAATTATTTTTACATTATAGGTTGAGGGGGAGGGGGTTGCATTGTTTTTTTCTTTGAAGGCTGAGCTATGCCAAAAACATAGCATAATCTACCTTTCATGAAGCATAAGAATACACGTCATAGAGATATTAATGCTGTGAGACAAGTTTCACAGAGTATGCCAGAAGGTGTGGAAATTTAATAAAAAGTATAGAGAGTATGGATGGCTCATCTAGAGCAGTTTCCCAGAGCACGCTCTTGAAGTTGTAATTAGTGAACTCTCGTGCCTGGAATAGATCATGTACCATTCTGGAAACTGCTGACAAGCAATAATAGCATCTTTTCAGCACTGTTTTTGATACAATTGACTGGACACTGAATATACCTGTAAAGATTTTCATCAGCATTAGCTTCATATCACTGCTTTTATCAGGTGTAATGATACCCTTTCTTTGCAAAATTCAAGTTCTCTCTTCAGCTCTTCCATTAGAATTGGAGGAACCCTATGGGTGTATTTCATCTACAGATGAAAATAACCTGTTTAATCTAGAAATATTCCAGTCAACACTGAAACAAGCAGTGAAGAGCTACAAGAGCTAAAGCACATACTCCACTTTGTCTTGAGCTTGGAAATAGGTATTGTTTTGATTAGCATTGCAGCTCTTGAAGTTATATGAATTTCTGGTTTTAAAGTAGACTTGCATTTTACACAAGATCTTGAAAATAAGAACTCAGAACCACGTATTAGTATTCCACAATTTCTCCATTCATTGTTACCAAAATTAGTTTCCCTTAATTTTCTTAAGAGTAGAAGGCATAATCCAGAAAGCAAGGGGAGCAAATCCATAAACCAAAGAGTTGCCATTTTCAGTCATAGGAGAAAAATGTTTTTTCTTAAAATGTCATCGGTTTCTGCTGTGTCTGTGATCTGCTGTCTTTCCCAGTGCGATAACCTGGAAGAATTTACCTGCAAGTACTTTTGATGTTGCAGGCAGAGCTGTGCTGATGGCTGCCTGTTGGAATGCACATTGTTTTGCTGCTCTCCCAAAGATCTTTGGAAATCAATTTTGTTTTTGTGCATACACTTATTTAAGTACATACAAGTAACTGAGATTATTTGGGGGGAAAAAAAAAAAAACCAAAAAACAGAGGATATGCTTTTTTATAGCATAAGAAGGGACTTCCTGCAGAAACTGCACCTGTACCTTATATGATTCTGTGATTGTGCAGGATTATGTACATCTGTGATTCTATGATTATGCAGAATGGCCATGTGAATGCATCACTGCCATACATAGCTGCCTTAAGGCAAAAGCTAAACCAACTCTGATGCAAGTTAGACAGATGCATACACTTAATTTGGATGAAATTCAAATGTTAAAAAATGTTGGAATGATGATTTCTCCGTGAACTAGTGGATGAAAAAGTTTTCTTGTTTGCTAATCTACCTCTGCTAAATTAATGTTTTTGAATTTAGAGAGGAGGGGAAACCCAGCTCGTTCTGCATCATTGTGAACTAGGTAGATTTTTCAGTGAAATACAGTTTTGGTTTTGGGCTGGGTTTTTTTTGGTTTGTTGTTTTTTTTATTGGCAAAGATACTCTTAAAGGTCAAAATTAATTTCATATAATTTGATGAAGCTTTTGGGTGAACTTATTAAGGAAAAGCAAATTTGCCATTGTTTAGAGGGTGTATAGCAATTTATATAAACCATAACTGCTTTAGCACCAGTGGCAACTCTGATGTCAGAGAATAATTGCATTTCTCATTATGCCATGTATCTTCTTACCTTTGTATTCCAATCGTCTATTAACAAAGTACCCCTGAAGGCTGTTTATCCCTAGATAATAGTCTCTACTGTTAAGTACTACTTCATCAGAATGTTTCTTTCTGATGATGTCTTACTGTAGTACATCATGGAAGTGACAACTAATATATTATATCATAAAGTAAAATATCCCCTGAGCAAGGTACGGGGATGATAAATTATGTTAATATGTTATTTCCATTACATTATCATCAGTCAGATGATGATTTAATATGATCATCAGAAAAAGATAATCTAATTGTGTATTACTCAAAACTTTATGCCATCTGGGGAATACAATGAGTTAATTAACTGACTTATTGGACAAAAGTTATCCTAGTCCCACAATTCACATACAGCCTAAATTAAAATACATAAAGATATAGAAAATAACTATAAAACATACATCTAAGCAGTGAAATACTAAGAAATGTTGCTATTTCAGAGGCAGAATATCAGTACCTGTAAACCAGCATCATGCTAGTATAGCCATTATATATTATACTAATGGCACCATTAGTATGACTGAAGCTTCCATGTAAGCCCCAGTCAGTGTTTTGTCCTAGTAAGTTAGTGACATTAGTGAAACAGAAACCAAGTTCAGTGCCCTTTACTCATTTGATATAGTTCAGTGTGGATATTTGAAAGAAGTTTCTGCTGAACTGTTTATCAAACAGATGGTTATCCTGTTATTCAATAATTTGCATGCTGATATGCTGTATTGATCTATGGATGGTACCAGTCTGTCACAAGACCAAATAGGGATATCAGAGAACTTTGCTGTAAAGTAACCTTTGATACTGAAAACTACCTTCTCGGGTTCATTTCTTAGTAATTCTTTGCTGATATGTTTCATCTATATTTGTGTAGTTATGGTATAACACTGTGTTACAGCTTCCACTATAACAGGATTCTTTGGTCAAAAGATGGATAAAAAATATTTGATGAGCATCAAGTTAATGAATCATTATATACATAGGTAAAGTTGGACTAGACAGTCTTTAAGGATTTCTTCCAACCCAGTTGATCAATAATGAGCAATTTCGTTTTCATGCTGTAGTTACTCTAGTTCTCAGGCCATCTTCTCCAACTTCAGCGTTATAATTTCTGATCATCTCAGAGTTTCCAAATGGTACTTTCACAGTACTTGCAGTTCCTTGGTGTGCTCCAGCAGTTTGACTTCACTGCTGAAGCTTAGATCCCTCCCATGTCCCCATGGCTTCGTGCAAAATCAAACTACTCCTAAGCCCTTTCCATATCCCAACACTGTCTCCCCATTATCCCCAAATTTGCCCAGTTTGCTAGTTGGGATAGAGGCAATGTGTTGTGCCAAGCAGGTCAGCTAGCATGCAGCCTGATCCGACAGCCAGCTCTTGCCTTCTGTGCTCAGAACAGCTGTGAACTGAGCTCTTCTGCCTTTTCTTTTTATGTATTGTGATGTTTTTCCTTCACTCAAATGGTGTTCATCATATGAGTAAATCAGGAATGGATCAGCTGCTTAAATGTCTAGCTCTAGTGCCAGTTTCTCTCTTTTAGTACTCTGTACTAAGCACTGAGTACTCGTAGTACTCCTTCTGCTGATAGAACTTAAAACAGTTGAACTACTCAGTCAGCGAGCTCAGTCATTTAAGGATATGTGTAAGCAATGAAGTCCAGTACAAAGCTGTATAAATGTAGTCATAGAATTAACAATCTCAAAACCTCTTGTGATCCTTTGGATAGCTGTCTACAAATATACTGTCTCAAGAACATCTCATGTCTGATACCTTTCTTTAAATTCCTTTAGTTTTTAAATTTAAGCTTTCTTTACCCTCAAAGGTTAATAAATGTTCACATCCTCTCATTTGCAGTTATACTGTTACAACGCATTGTGAGAATCCTTCTTTGTTTTTTGGCTCAAAGCTTGCTTCCTTGAGGTGTTTCTTGTGATAAGACTGACTTGTCTAGGAGATGAGTGATGGGTGTTGCCATGTGGCAGTCAACATCACTGTGTGGACAATTTTAGCTGCTTGCCTTCAGAGATGATGCTCAGGACAGTTTACTGGCGGAAGATCTGGCCTGTGATTGAATAACTCCAGCCTGCTATGGGAAACTGGGGGATGATGCCATTGTGCGAGGAGAGAACCCCAAATACCAGGTCGCTACACAGCGTGGGGATGCACAGCCAACTCAATATGAGTTCATAAGCTTCAACTTTATTGCGCAGATAGCTTGCTTATATAGTACGTGAGTTGTTTATGTCCACTTGTCCTTTTCTCATTGGCAAAGCCTTGCAGTTAGACAGTAGCTCACCCCGTCCAAGCATACATCCTGCTTTCTGATTCCACCCTAAAACAGTTCCACTTAAGTTGGTTGCTACTTAACTCAAGGTCAGCTCGTTGCTTACCACATCTGGTATTATTCCATTGCTATGTACTCAGAGCTGCTGTGCCCCTGCTTGTACAGTTCTTTCAGGGAGTCGTGGCCCTGCTCCCTGAGCAGGGATTCTGCAGGGATTCATTCTGCAGCAGTTCCCCCTTTTTCTTTTTGTACCAGCAGGGCACCATCTGTCAGCTTACTTACCCCTTTCATAATACAATGGGATGCAATTTTTACTATGATCATAACTATAATAATAATAAAAGCTATTAGTCTACCTTAATGTTAAGCACTACTCTATTTATACATGTTAACAAAGCATTCTGCAAAACACTCTTTAACCCTTCACACAGCCGCTTAGCCAGTCAGAGCCGTGAGATGTTCTTTCTTCTTCTGACGGTGTCCTTGGTTCTCATGCCACTTATCTTGCTTCACAGCTGCTGCTCCGTGCAGCTCCCCCTGCTCCACAGCTACTGCTCTGAACAGTTTTTTCTTATGTTCCCACATTTCCCCTTTTTTGTTTATTCGCAAACTTCTACCGTACTATAAAATAATAACACTAATGATAATAATGCAATCATTATAACTCAATCAAGGCCTCGATTGACAGTATTATAAGTGTGAGAGAGGAGACAAGGCAAGCATAATATCATGACAAGAAATACTGTTAACCTAAAAAGAACAAACGTGTTTGATCTGCAGCCCAACTTTCTGCTACCTGGAAATAAATCCCTGAGGGCCCCGTTCTGTGTTGCTTGATTGCCGAGGTCCGCGGCTCGGAGCTGTCTGGCAGAACCGCCGCGACTTTAGCGAGGTACAGGGGGATTTTAATCGCTTTCCTCATCGAGGATTCCCGCGGCAACCGTGCGGACGTTGCTCTCAGTTGGGCTACTCTCGCGAGAGCGGCTGACGCAGCGCTGACGCAGCGTGGGCGTTGCCAAGGCAACGGCGGGAGATTTAAACGCGCGCAAACCGGAAGCAGCCCTCGATCGCCGATACAAAAAGCCCTCGAGAGGGCAGCGATGTGTCGCACCTGAGGCACAGTAGAGAAGGTAGTTCAGCTACCTCCCAGGCTGTCATAACGTGGTGCTTTTGTAAGCTACCCCTGCCTGGACTCCCCTGCAAGGAGTCTTGTTATTGCTATTGGTGGTAAGTGCCAGGACATCTAGTGAACCCGGCAATAGTGTGAAGGTAGGGGACAGCAGGGTAGGGCCAATCATTTGCACCTCTTTCAGACATTCGTGTTGAGATTGTGAGCCTGCAGGTTGCCATGGGTGCACCCCGGCAGAAGGCTTCAAACACAAAAACTGTGAAGACCCATGCTGAGGTCCAGAGCACACACAGCAGGAAGACTGTAGCCAAGAAGACGGTCCAGAGCCAGACTGAAGTCTGTTGCATCCATGGACGGGAGAACAATGGTATGAAGTGTGTGGCGACTCAGACAGAGATACCATTGCGAGATGCTAGTGTGCAGGTCACTGGCTGTGAGGAGTGCCACAGCCTAGCCTTTGCGATGCCACACGAAGGAGGCAGCACTTGTATAAGGTGTGAGCAATTGAATGACTTGCTCAGCCTTGTGATTAGCCTGAAGGAGGAAGTGGAGAGGCTGAGGACCATAAAAGAGTGTGAGAGGGAGATTGACTGGTGGTGTCAGTCCCTCTCAACCTCAGGTTCTCGGCACACAGACGAGGCTCCTCATGGAGCCTGTCAGTCCCTGCCACCCAAGAAACAGCTGGTAAAGGGGAACCAGCCAGCTGACAGCTTTGCAGCGAGCCCACTGTCCTCTCTTCCCCCTAACAGCGATTTGAGGAAGGAGGAGGAGTGGATACGGGTACCTGCTCGGCGGAGGGGGCATCCCCCATCCCGACCATAAACTGTGAGGAGCTCCCTACGAGAAAAAGTCAGGAACAGGTTGAGAGTCTGTGGGTTAGGATTGGAGATGGGACTAATATAGGCCAGCTGGTGTTAGGGGTATACTACAGACCACCAGATCAAGGGGAGGCTGTTGACGGGCTTTCTTGCTCCAGATGCGTGAGATGTCTGGCTCACGGGCTCTTGTCCTGGTGGGGGACTTCAACCATCTGGACATCTGCTGGGAAAACCACATGGCGAGCTGCAAGAGCTCCAGAAGGCTCTTGGAATCCATTGATGATAGCTTTCTGGTTCAGGTATTGGACAGACCGACCAGAGGTGAAGCGTTGCTGGACCTGCTGCTCACCAACGCTGAGGAGATCATCAAAGGCATCAAGGTTGGAGGCTGCCTGGGCTCCAGCGACCACGCCCTTGTTGAGTTTGTGATCTCAAGCGATGTGGGCCTGGCTAAGAGCAGGATCAGGACACTGAACTTTAGAAGAGCAGACTTCAAGCTACTCAATGGATTGCTGGCCAAGATCCCCTGGCGTGCTGCCCTCAAAGACAAAGATGTTGAGGAGAGCTGGTTGCTCTTCAAGGATGCCCTCCTGGAAGCACAAGAGGTCTCCATTCCTCTGAATAAGAAAGTGGGCAGGCGAGGTAGGAAACCGGCATGGCTCAGCAAGGACCTGCTGAGAGAACTGAAGGCGAAGAAAGGGGTGTACAAGCTCTGGAAACAAGGCTGTGTCACCTGGGAAGAGTACAGGGATGCCGTCCGGACATGCAGACGTAGGATCAGGGAAGCCAAGGCGCAGGCAGAACTGAACTTGGCAAGGGATGTGAAAAACAGTAAGAAAACTTTCTACAGGTACATTGGCCAGAAGAGGCAGGCCAAAACAGGCATACCTACTTTGGTAAATTTAAAAGGAGAACTGGCTTCAACAGATGAAGAGAAAGCTGAGGTGCTGAATTAATTCTTCACCTCGGTCTTCACCGGTGGCCAGGATTCTAGTCTTTTTCACGTCCCTGAGCCCTGCATCCCCAAACCTCTATGTGGGGACCAAGGAGGTAAATCCCTCCCCACTGTAAAGGCAGACCAAGTCCGAGAGTGCCTCCTTAGACTGAATGAATACAAGTCTATGGGGCCGGATGGCATACATCCCAGGGTCCTGAAGGAGCTGGCTGAGGTGGTTGCTGAGCCGCTCTCCATTATATTTGAGAAGTCGTGGCTGTCAGGTGAGGTCCTGGATGACTGGAGGAAGGGTCACGTCACTCCCATATACAAGAAGGGGAGCAGGGGGGACCCGGGGAACTACAGGCCGGTGAGTCTCACCTCCGTGCCTGGGAAGATCATGGAACAGATCCTCCTGGACAACATGCTCGATCACATAAAGAATGAGCATGTGATCCGAGACAGCCAGCATGGCTTCACCAAAGGAAGGTCATGCCTAACTAATCTTGTGGCCTTCTACGATGGAGTGACGGCATTGGTGGACGAAGGGAAGGCGACCGATGTCATTTACCTGGACCTGAGCAAGGCCTTTGACATGGTCCCCCATCACATCCTCATCTCCAAATTGAAGGGAAGTGGATTTGATGGGTGGACGATCCGATGGATAAGCAATTGGTTGAAAGGCCGCAGACAGAGGGTGGTGGTCAATGGCTCTATGTCCAGGTGGAGGCCGGTAACGAGTGGTGTCCCCCAAGGGTCTGTCTTGGGACCGGTGCTCTTTAACATCTTTATTAATGACATCGATGAGGGAATGGAGTGCACCCTCAGCAAGTTTGCTGATGACACCAAGCTGAGTGGTGCGGTTGATACGGCGGAGGGAACAGATGCCATTCAGAGGGACCTTGACAGGCTGGAAAGCTGGGCTCGGGTGAACCTGATGAGGTTCAACACGGCAAAGTGCAAGGTTTTGCACTTGGGCCGGAAGAACCCCAGGCACCTGTACAGGCTGGGAGGAGTTGTCCTTGAGAGCAGCTCGGCAGAGAAAGATCTAGGGGTCCTGATAGATGAGAAGCTTAACATGAGTCAGCAGTGCGCTCTGGCAGCCCGGAAAGCAAATGGGATCCTGGGCTCCATCAGGAGAGGGGTGGTCAGCAGGGATAGGGAGGTGATTGTCCCTCTCTGCTCTTGTGAGGCCCCATCTGGAGTACTGTGTCCAGGTGTGGAGCCCTCACCACAAAAAAGACATGGAGATTTTGGAAAGGGTCCAGAGGAGGGCCACAAAGATGATCAGGGGACTGGAGCACCTCCCCTACGAGGACAGGCTGAGGGAGTTGGGTTTGTTCAGCCTGGAGAAGAGAAGGTTGCGGGGTGACCTCATTGCAGCCTTTCAATACCTGAAGGGAACTTACTCCCAGGAGGGGTGTAAACTCTTCGAAAGGGCTGATAATAGCAGGACTAGGGGAAATGGTTTTAAGTTAAGAGAGGGAAGATTTAGGTTGGATGTTAGGGGGAAGTTCTTTACTAGGAGAGTGGTTTGGTCCTGGAATAGGCTGCCCAGGGAGGTTGTGGATGCCCCGTCCTTGGAGGTGTTCAAGACCAGGTTGGACAGGGCTCTGGGCAACCTGATCTAGTAAAGGTGTATGTTTGGTGGCCCTGCTAGGCAGGGGGGTTGGAACTACATGATCCTTGAGGTCCCTTCCAACCCGGATCATTCTGTGATTCTGTGATTCTGTGATCATTTTGTCTGTTAACAACTCAATAACGTAAGATTTTTGTCAAATATTTGTGGTCCTTCATAATCTTTGCTACCATCAATACCTTTGCATTATTAGCACAGTTTTACCTTTTCACGATACAGTCTTCATTATAGACTCTTTATACATACACTGCCAGCTGGACATTAGGTTGGATTCCTGGGGGATGCCATTCTAAAACCTGACCTTTTCCATCTGACTGTTTGTTTCTTATCTTTAAACCAGTGTCTAATACATGAACTGACTGAAACTTAAAAAAACAGCATAGTCCTTCAGTATAAACTGAGAAATGACAAAAATGTGAGCAGAAGATTTCATTTGTCAGTTACTAAGATGCTAATTCTCCTCTGTGCTTCCTGGCCCAGCTGGGATGAAAACTGAAGCAATGATAGTTGCAGAGTAGCTTAGCTCCATAATAATTCTGATCATCAGCTGTGTATGACACTATAACTTTCAAAAGAAAAGCCTACTTTCTTGATGTTTCTATGCATTTCTAGCACAAAGTTTTCAAGAAGCCTTTATTAAATAAAATCTAACGTACCCGACAGCAAGCCGTATATGAACTTAGTGTCGGGGTCCCTAGACTCTCTCTTGTAAGATATCTCAAAAATTCTGCTGCAGCCACATTTTGATGAAAACCTACAAGGTTTTTGTTATTTGAATATGAAAATGTATCCTGGAGACAGTATTGCAGCCTATATGGTATTCATTTTGCATTTAAATCCATTTTATTTGTCCTCAATTTTCAAGTTTCCACATAACTGAGTTTTTATTGGCCACTGTCAGTTGCATAGTATGGGAGGAATTATTGCAGGAGTTTGGGGACAAGGCAGTCAAGTCTTATCTAGACAGCACAGATAGAGGCCACTAGATTATTGAAACATGGGAACTGTTTGCTGTGCACGTCCACTAGATATTCATGTTGATATCACTAGCTGTGAAATCATTAATGATAGTTAATCACACAAAGTGTCCAAGCAGCTCATAGTAACAGTTACTTTTGATCCAATAATAAACACTTCATAGAGCCGTAGAGAAATCAGGGGTATCATTTCAGAGGCAAATTTGGACTGATGCTTTTAAAAAAGCATCGTACCTAGAGATATTTTGGGGTTTTGTTTGGAGGTGTTTGGTGGTTTGTTTGTTTGTTTGTTTTTCAGTTTAACTTGCTTATTTTTAGAGAAATGTTTGTATTCAGTAACTAAGTTCTGCTGTAAGAATGAACCTTGTGGCAAGTTTCTTTGTTACTGGGTTGTGCAACGTAAGGTATCTTTCAAATAGGCACCTCAGAACAAATCCTCTTCACCTTTTCCATTGACTTCAGGACTACTCATGTAATCAAAGTGAATGGGCTTTGGGTGTTCAGATTGAAGGACTCTGTAGGAGTAACTCTCGAGAAATTGGTTACGGCTGTAATGCGAGCTGTGCTGACACAGCTGGCAGATAGCTTGAAATTGATGCTCTCAGAAGGAGATAGATCGTTGTCAGAAATATTAGTTTCATGAAAAATGACCTTTTTCCTATCTTAACCGTCAAGTAGTGCTATGGTTTCTAAACTGGATTTGTAGAGAAGTATGGCTATGATATTTAATTTCAGAAAAATAAATAATTTCTGTTATTGATGGCCAAGCACCCAATACTGTACAATTCACTGATGTATTCTAAGCACTAGGGAAATGCCAAGGCTCACCCTCTATAACTTTTGGAGGTTCTCTGGCCCCACAAGACTCAGCATTACCTTTCAAAAAAACGGTCTCAAAGAGATTTGCAGAGTACTTGTGTTTATATGTTTGTGTACATTTCCTGGTTCTTAACAGGGTTCTGAGGATGCCATCAGGCCTCCCCAACATTGCCCATGGGTCCAGGCCTCCATTTTAGCTGGCCAGCTCCAGGCCAGTAGGACTGGAGATATTCAGATTTGCTGAATTGCCACTGTCTTCCTACTTTGCCTTCAACTCATGGAAATGTCAGTAGCACCAATTGCCATCACCACACTGCTCTGCTTGTGCTCCCAGACACCACAGGTGCACTCTGTCCATGAGGACACTGCCCAGGTTTCATCACAGCTGCTCCTGGCTCCCCTTCCCTAGGGAGTGGCCCTACTCTTTGTGCTTTCTAATGGCTCTAGTTGTCTACAATGATTTGTAAAGCTGTCAACTTCTAAAAATTACATCATCTTTTCTTTTTTTTCTCTTCTGATCTTTCTCCTCATCTTCCATACTTTCTTCCACCCTCTTCTGAAGAAAAAAAAAAAAAAACACTGAACTTTCATCTATGGAGGACTAGAACTGTTCCCATTTTCAACTGCAAGCCCCTTTTCCTTAGTCTCTGGGATGAACTACTTAATTTGAAAACTTAAAATAAATGGGTAAAAATGTTTTATCTTCTAACAAGCACATTGCAAATGAAGATATCATGGCTAACAAGAAAAAATTTCCATAGTCCTGTTACTTACACAAACAAGATCCAACAGTGTCAACCAGTTCCATTTGGTCCCTTACTGTACCGTTGTCATTGTATAAAATTCTTTAAATTGTACTGTCAGGAAAACATGATTGCAGGACAGATGTAAGTGATCCAAAATATTCACTACCATTCCACTTACATGGATTTTGAGGGTCAAAGCTATGAATTTTTATCAGATGTATTATCTTCCAACCCAAGTGAAGATTGGTGCTTCATAACAGACAAGGGACTGCATGCTGAAGGTTTTCTTTGAAGGGAAATGCTGCCGGTGCTGCTGATGAGAGTTCCCGCTGTTTTGGAGAATGTTCTGCATTTCAGAAGAGTTCAGTATTTAGAAGAGCACTATACTATTATTTTATATAGTACTATTTTAAATCTTTATTTTTTTAACTTAATATAGAAATAGTTTTTTTTATATCCTGCCCCTGTACTTGGCACTGGTGAGGCCCCACCTGAGTACTGTGTTCATTTTTGGGCACCTCAGTACAGAAAGGACATTGAGGTGCTGGAGCAGGCCCAAGAAGGGCAACACAGCTTCTTAAGGGCTTGGAGAATGTGCCCTACGAGGAGCACCTGAAGGAACTGGGGCTGTTTAGTCTGGGGAAAAGGAGGCTGAGGGGAGACCTTATTGCTCTCTTCCCACATCTGAAAGGTGCTTACAGCAAAAGCAGGGTTGGTCTCGTCTCTCTGGTGACAGGACGAGGGAAAATGGCCTCAAGTTGCACCAGTGTAAGTCTAGGTTGGATATCAGGAAACACTTCTTTACAGCAAGGGTTGTTATGCGCTGGAATAGGCTCCCCAGGGAGGTGGTTGAGTCGCCACCCCTGGATGTGTTTAAAAGCCATTTGGATGTGCTGCTCAGGGACATGATTTAGCAGAGGGTTGTTAGAGTTAGGGTAGTATGGTTAGGTTGTGGTTGGACTCGATGATCCTTAAGGTCTTTTCTAATATGAGCAATTATATAATTCTATTAAAAAATCTGATAGCTAACTTAGGGAAAATAAATTAAGTTCCATATAATTAATGTTAGCATTGTTAATCAGGATATTTGAAAGAAAAAATAATTTTTCTCCAGAGATTAAAAGAAACTCCTATCTTTTTGAAAATTGGGGGTGTTGTTCATTTCAGTTCTGAGGAAAATGAAGAACTGGCTGGGATCGGGCATAATGAAGGCAAATTCTGAATGCCCTTTAAGAACTGTTTCACTATCCTGACATGAACTTTCTCTGATATTCTAACAGTCTTAAGAGAATAATGTTGGCAATACTGCAGAGTTCTAAATTATGCTTTGACAGTGCTAAATTCTGACTATTCATAACTTTGTGCATGAAAAACCTGATTCATATGCTCAAATAAAAGCATCACTCCAGTAAAGTAGGCTATGGCTTTTATGCAGAATGATGAATGATGTCCAATATTTAAAACTAATCTATTGTTACATTTGTCTCTCTTCATTCTGATGTTCTTTTGTTTCCCATTTATGTAATGTGGGGTGGAGAAAATGACAGATAACACACTTGTGTCATGGACAATTATTGCATGATTCGGCAACATCATACATAAAGGAACAGTAAGTGACAGATAAATAGGAACTGTTGTGCTGCATTAAACTAATGGTGCACATAGTTCAGTGCCTGTTGTCCTGCAGAGAGACAGTTCTAGGTGTCAGTGGATCTGTAACTGATAGGTTTGCACCTCAGCATTTCACAAAACCTCCATCAGCTCTGTGACAGCCCCTCTGCATGGCCTGTCATTTAGGGAAAACAAGGAACAGACTTTTCAACAGAAATAGGTACTGTTTCACATCAGTGTTAGCTCTGAGGACATCACGAGCCTGACGCATTATGTTTGGTTCTGACAGCTAACTCATCTTTGCACATCCACTGAGTGCTCATAAATCCTAGCTTCAGTTTTGTATCTAAGGTTTTCAGTGTATTGAAAGTTTCAGTGTACTGAGAGTTGCTTCTGACTTTAATTAGCTAGCAGAGCATGACGAGTTCTGAGCATCTAACAGACTCCCTTCTTCCCTTCTGTGCCCCCTGTGTCACTTTTCACATCAAGGATTTTGAGCTGACGTATCTTGACCTTCATCTTGGTGGAAGCAGCTGTAGCTGCCGCTTACATTGTTCTGCTCAAGTGTTAAAACACTTTTTAAAATTTAATTAAAGAAACTGTTCGTGCCTCTTGTTTTTTTTAAAGATGTCACCCATATAAAATAAAAATATCAAATTGAAGATGGCAAAAACGCAAAGTAAGGAATAGACTTGGCTGCTTGTTGGACAGTACACAATGTCAGTGTCAGTTGATCGCTGGGGTCTTTTCACAGAGCTGATCATAAACACTTTTTCAATGTAAGCTTGAAGAAGAGATGGCATGTTGAGAAGACTTGTCTCTCCTATGCATGGCTTTAGGCAAAGAAAGGCATTCTTTAACATGTAATTCCAATTCTGTTGCTAAATGTATGTTGAACGGTGCTGTTGCCAGCTCTTCAGGGAAAGCATGTGTGTAGGTGTGGGTAGGTGAGGGGCAGATTCCATTCCAAGAGCCAATCTCTAAACAGTTCTACTCACAGTGTCAGCCTAATGCTCTAATTCCAAGGGGGATTCTCGACATTGCATAGTAAAATTCCTTATGAAATGCAATCAAGGCAGCATACAGATAAGAAGGCTAAATTCTAATAATTGGAGTTTAGTGTTCTTTTACTATGTGAAAATAAAATTAGCTGGCCACTGACATCATTATTACTGTATGAGATGAGGCAGAAATATAGCATGGGCCCTAACAACACTTTGCCCCTTTCCCCTTCCCCACAAAAAGCATAAAAATGCACAAGGACCTTCTGATACACGTTGCATCACTACAGTAATAAAATGTAGACGATTTATAAATTATCTTAACTTGAATGCAAGACATTTTGTAAATGGTATTTACTGTGTTCCCATTTAGATTAACATATAAAATGTCCATTATCAATAACATTACTTATTTTCTAACCAGGTGCAGGAATTATATTTTCAGCTACTCTAAATCTAATGTGTCCTTTTATTACTCATGAGCAGCTTTTACAACTGTTCAGTTACATATCTCTTAAAGTAGTCAGACTGCAATCTCTGCATTTTGAGTGGCTCGCAAATAAATAAAACAAGCTTTTTTGCATAAAAAAGATATTCTACAAACATAATTAAGTATTAAAATCTACATTTTATGAATATAATGTCTTCGTATATAAGATTAATCCACTGTAAAAATCTAAGAGGTTTTGCTTCCTTTTGTCATTAGGAGTAGCATAAAATATCTTTTTTTTTACATTGCAACACTGAGCACATCTTATGCCCTTGAAAATGAACTACCATGAATTTTGTTAAGGTTCTGTTCTCCATTCTCATTTTCACACTCAATGAGCCACTACTGTTTCAGTCCGAAAGGGATCAGTCAGTAAAGCTGCATGATGAAACTAGTTGCAGAGTCTAGTCAGATTCTTTAAAACTCATTTGTATTTAGCCAACAGTCTCAGTCTGAGTTGCAAATACTGGTCAGGAATACAGCAGTGACTACTTTTTTGAGTGTAATTTGGGAATATGCAACCAGATTCATGAAAAAAGAAAAAAAAAGTTGAACATTTGTTGCACATATCATGTTATCTGTACGGTTTTATAAATACTAAAATTTGTTAGCATCCAAACACTTTTTATTTGCATGAATAGATTTGTGTTTTTCCTAAAAGCAAATATATTGTTAGTAACACATGACTTTTCATTAAAATTCAGTTGTTGGTAAAGGATTAATAAAACTCCACAAAGTAGAAATGTAGGCTCATTGTAAGTTTGTCATGATGAACAGTGTGAAAGCCTGGCAGTAACACAGTCATTTAAACTGGTATTACATCTCCTGAGACTGTTATGAGGGAAGAAAACATGATTTTTTTCTTTTGTATCCTCTGTCAAATGCTGCTGTGGCACTCCAGAAAGACTTTTGAATGAGCATAAAACAAAAGACAGCAAGAGGGGCTGTGTGCTGAGCTTAGGTTCAGAGAGTAACCTCGCGTTGCTGTCCTGTATCGTTTGGCAGCCAGGATTAATACGACATGATGAGAAAGGGCATGAGAAAGGCTTTCAGGACAATGTCTCTTGTGAATATGAGCAGGGCCTGCTCTGCGGTGGCAGCAGAGGTGGCACAGACGTCTTTGCATCTCACACATCTGGCCTGATCACCTAATTGTTGGGCTAAGGAAAGTAAAAGGAGCAGTGGCGGATCTTGGGCAAAAATACAAAATTATTACCTTTATCTTACTGCTGTTAAAATCAGTAGGCATTTTGACACCGATGTCAACCGGTGCTGAGTAGGCAAAAACATATAACCTCATACAGAGGAGGTCTTGACTATCCTCACAACTATCAAACCTCATAAATGATAACTGTACATCTTTCATCAGAGAGTGACACTCAGTAACAAGAAATCAGTTTACTGGCATGTCACCACAGCCACCAAACTTTGGTTTTGAACACTTTCTGACAGAGCAAGCATCCTCTGAGTCAGTGTAGAGTCGGGCCTCAGCAGTTCCCAGACAACTATTTTTTTGTGTATTCAAAGCAAATTAACCAAGATTTGCATACTTGTTTTTAACTGTGGCTTCTCTTTGGCTGCCAAACCAATGTTCTAGTTCATTTCTTCTTTTGCTTCTGTCAGAAATGTCATCGTAACACTGAGCAGAATCTATCACTGCTAGTTGAAAGAACTCAGCTCCACCAGCTGCCTCCTACCATCTAGTGGCACCTTCCGCACACTGCTCAGTCAATTGGAACAACTGATTAGAAGAGTTATGCAGAGAATGATAATAAATACATACTTCTGAGTGAAGAAGAAACACTGTTGTGAAAATGATAAATAGTATTCCTCTATATAAACAAGTTATGGGACCCTAGAACAGACTCAGGGGTCTAAACTAGTAATGTCAGAGAAAAACTCTGCATGCGGTGGTCCCCGAAAGAGTGAGTCAGGTTTGTTGATTGAGTTCTTACCCCTATTTCTGTAGTAGCACATGGATTTTATGTTGAAAACTGCAGAATAAGACTATTTACACTAAAGAAATGCCTATTGGAAACACAGTTGGTTTGCTGCTTACATAGACATTTAAACAGCCCAAACAGAAATTAAAAGACAAATTAACAAGGCAAATTGACAGAAGGCAGAATGCAGGAACTCTGCTTCCAGGATACTTCTTTTTTCTTAAAAAATTGTGCTATTCAATATTCCAGTCATATTCATACATTATCATCATATTTTCCAGGGTGGAAAAATTCCCATCCGGTGGACTGCTCCTGAAGCTATAGCTTACCGCAAGTTCTCTTCAGCAAGTGATGCGTGGAGCTATGGGATTGTAATGTGGGAAGTGATGTCCTACGGTGAGAGACCATACTGGGAGATGTCCAATCAGGATGTGAGTACTCTGTAGGACTAATCCGAATATTGCTGAAATGCTCCTTGAAAAATTGTCTCTCTCTCTTCCTTCCTTTGTTTTCTCATTCACTTTCTAGGCTGGAACCAGAACTTATTTAAATCAGTATAACTCCGTCAATGAAATAGTTAATTTATGCAACCTGAAGACTTGACCCACTATTACTAATACTTTGATGAGTTTGATCCAAAGGATTAAAGACATATTACAGAGTTATAGGCAACTTGCCAGGGTCTGATGCTAGGTATATGTGGCTTTCATCCAAATCCTTGGGAATCTGCATCAGATATGCAGTTTGATGCAGTTCTCAGTTAAGCTATAAATCAAAATTTGAGGGAATACTTGGAACTATTCTGATGATAAATTTGGCCCATTATCTCCATTGCACTCAGATGGTACCCTTCAGTAGACTCACATGGATAAATGCTAAAAGAGTAAAGGTTAAGCTTCCATGAGAAATGTATCTGCAAATTCTCCTTTTTACAAATTAAATGCATTATGAAGTTTTAAGAATTTAAAGAATTAAATGTATTATAAGTCCTTAAAGACTATTCATAGGCTTAACCACGGTGCAGGACAATAGTCCTCCCTCTTAGCAAAGTAATACTTTCCTCTGACATGTTTGCAAAACTCACAGCCAAATAAGCTTTCCCAATTAAAACACGTTTACTTACAGTAACACTGAAAGCTTGTCCTAGCAAATGTCAAAAAGAAAAGGGAGAATGCCTTTTTATCCACCACAATTTAAATTGCTACTGATTTTGTTATCTGATGCATAGATACCACTGCTCAAACTGGCATAGTCATTCTTCCCACCAGCCATCAACCTTTATGTCAAAATGCAAAATACCAGCTTAAAACCCATCTTAACCTCTCTATGTGAATAGAATGCCTCTGCATGGGTTCTGAAGAGCTGACTTTTCCCAGACGGCTGTTTTCATACTGTTGCTAAGTTATTCAGCTGTTCAAGTCTGGTTGCTTGTTAAGGCTGATCAGCCATTTGGGGATAAGGATCTGAGAAAGGTTTTCATTCAAAAAGCATCATTTCAGAGTGTTTTAAATTAAAAAAATTAAAAAAAAAAGACGAGCAGAACTTAAAAAACTTAATAAAGCCTTATTTCCTTTGGACTTGTACTCAGTAGTACGTATCTTACTTTTCTCCAGCATTTTGCTTGTGAGTTTACCCTTTGGAATAAGATCACATCTCCTGTACATTATTCCCCCTTAACAATACCTACAGCTTCTACCCCTTCTCTAGACATCTACCAGAGAGCAGCCCAGCTCCCTGCTCTGCTCCTCAGTTAACGCCGGGTATGGGACGATACATGCTGTGCCTGGTTTTGAGCTGCCCTCCTGTTGATCAACCAGGCAGTGACAGCTGATTGTCCATCTGAAGAGCAACCACTGAGCTGAGACATACCTTTTCCTTTAGCAGAGACATTTTGGTACTGCCTGAACTAACACTTCACAAATCTATTGTCAAATAAGCAGATGAGCCCAGTAGGCTTAATTCTATTTTATACCACTAGCAATGCATTAATAACTGAGATGACCCAGAGTAACTAAGATCTGCAATGTGTCTGATGCAGGACACACAGGAGATCCAAGTTATTGAGGAGCAACAACCGAAGACAACCAGGCAGGAACTTAAGGAAATTTAGAATTAAACATCTCTGCTTAGATAACTGAATTAAGCTCACTTTTTTTTCTTTTTTTCTTTTTTTTTTTCCCTGAGGCACAGTGTGCAATCCTCTGCATGCAGATTTCTCACATATTTAGGTCTCTGTTTCACACAACTGAATATATCAAAAGTAAACTTTACATTCTGCCCAGCTGCTGATTTTAAAACAATGTGTTTAATTTGATTTAAGTGTGCCGGATAGGTTTGAAGTTAATGGAAGTGAATGAACAGGCAGTCAGGCTAATAGTATGAGTGCCTACCCTGGCTGTTTCCTTGCCTGAGCAGAGAAATGCTCATCATCACCTGAACTGCCACAGCATACGAGCACTGATTCCCAGCAAACAATCATTGTTTTCCTTAAAATGCCACTCTGTGAGATGTGGTGTTTTAGCAGCTAAGGAGTTACGACATCTCTTGCAGCCTCACAATAGCAGAGGGTGCTATTCTTGAGCTAATCTTCCCTTCAGAAGCAAAGCTGAATGCACTCAAGGCAATATCAGCCTGTCTGTTATACACATGATGTTGCAAAAGCTGATTACTCTGCATTGCATGGAAGGCACTTTATATCTCACACTTTCTACCTCCCCAAACTAACAGAAGCAATGGTTGGTTTCATTGTGAGCCTTCCATTAAGGTGAGATGGAACAGAACATGAAACAGAAAACAGTATTAGCATCTCACAGAACAGCAAAGGCTGAGGAACCTTTCAAGATTGTCTCATCCAGCTCCCTTATGCAAGGTCAGCTGAAGCAGTTTGTCTGGGGCCATCTCTCTCCTGGAATTTGAACACCTCCAAGGAAGAAAACTCCACAACCTGTCAGGGCAACCTGTGAAGGTTCTTAGTTCCCCTCGCAATAGAAAAATATATTCTCATATTTTTCTGGAATTTAATATTTTTCAGTTTGTGTCCACTGCCTCTTTTCCACTCAGCAGCTCTGAGAGGTGAGAACATTAGATGTCCACTAGATTTATAAGACTTTCCTAGTTTAGGACCTGTGCTACCCATAAATGTAACAATGGCTCACAGTCCTTTTTGCTCATTCCCCTATCAGTTGCTACTGTCATGCTACTCTGAGCATATCATGAGCAGTAGTCACCTGGATTTCTTCACTGACTAATTGGTATTTTATCTCTCATTCCATCTGCAGCACACTGTTCAGTTTTTTTTAGAGATTATTGAAGTCCATGTAGCCAGAACAAAGACAGTCCTATTATGATTCCTGGCTTCCATTCAGTGTCTTGCTGTAGTGTCACCTCACTGTAACTCTGTCTCTACCTTTAGTTTTCTTACTCCACTTATCTAGCCCCAGGTGATGAGCAGCTGTAACAGCAGCTCAAGCAGGTGTGGGGAAGAGAATGCTTCTCTGATGCATCCTGGTGTCTCACTGTCACACAGTCTTGTGCTACCATATGCAGAATCTCAGTCTCCATTCTAGTTCTGAGTCATTTCATGAAAGGCCGCAGACAGAGGGTGGTGGTCAACGGCTCTATGTCCAGGTGGAGGCTGGTAACGAGCGGTGTCCCTCAAGGGTCTGTCTTGGGACCGGTGCTCTTTAACATCTTTATTAATGACATCGATGAGGGAATGGAGTGCACCCTCAGCAAGTTTGCTGATGACACCAAGCTGAGTGGTGCAGTCGATACGGTGGAGGGAACGGATGCCATTCAGAGGGACCTCGACAGGCTGGAAAGCTGGGCTCGGGTGAACCTAATGAGGTTCAACACAGCAAAGTGCAAGGTTTTGCACTTGGGCCGGAAGAACCCCAGGCACCTGTACAGGCTGGGAGGAGTTGTCCTTGAGAGCAGCTCGGCAGAGAAAGACCTAGGGGTCCTGATAGATGAGAAACTTAACATGAGTCAGCAGTGCGCTCTGGCAGCCCGGAAAGCAAATGGGATCCTGGGCTCCATCAGGAGAGGAGTGGTCAGCAGGGATAGGGAGGTGATTGTCCCTCTCTACTCGGCTCTTGTGAGGCCCCACCTGGAGTACTGTGTTCAGGTGTGGAGCCCTCAGTACAAAAAAGACATGGAGATTTTGGAAAGGGTCCAGAGGAGGGCCACGAAGATGATCAGGGGGCTGGAGCACCTCCCCTATGAGGACAGGCTGAGGGAGTTGGGTTTGTTCAGCCTGGAGAAGAGAAGGTTGCGGGGTGACCTCATTGCAGCCTTTCAATACCTGAAGGGAACCTACACCCAGGAGGGGAGTAAACTCTTCGAAAGGGCTGATAATAGCAGGACTAGGGGAAATGGTTTTAAGTTAAAAGAGGGAAGATTTAGGTTGGATGTTAGGGGGAAGTTCTTTACTAGGAGAGTGGTTGGGTCCTGGAATAGGCTGCCCAGGGAGGTTGTGGATGCCCCGTCCTTGGAGGTGTTCAAGAACAGGTTGGACAGGGCTCTGGGCAACCTGATCTAGTAAAGGTGTATGTTTGGTGGCCCTGCTAGGCAGGGGGGTTGGAACTACATGATCCTTGAGGTCCCTTCCAACCCGTGTCATTCTGTGATTCTGTGATTCTGTGATTCTGTGTTGGGTTAACTCTCTATGAGAAACTCAGCTGCCCTCACCTCTTTTATCTCTGTAATCTTAATTCTTCCCTTCACATGGGCTTCAAGCCAGCCCTTGTCTCTTCCTCTTCTGTTCCTTACAACTTCCTACAACTTACAATGGATACAGAAGAAGTGGGAAAGGGAAACTTTCCCAAGTCTGTATGGCCCTGCTATTCGCCTCCTTAGAGAAGGTTTCATGTGATTTGTAGGACCCTTACAAAGAACTCAAGTGGCCAGGTTAGAGTCATACACAACACAAATTCATTTTTCCCTTTCTTTAAATCAGGCTTCAGGCCCGTCCTCTTCCTTCTGTCAGAAATTACAATTTATTCAACACTATGCCTACCATGATAATTCATTAGTGACCCCCTCATTTAGGGCATATTAAATATTCTGCTACAGAAGGAGGATAACAGCATTTAATCACTTGTACATCCAAAATATATGTTAGCACAGAATAATGATGTGGACCCTATGGATGCTGTTTATGCTAATGATGCAGACTCCTGAGAGCTCTCCCTGCTGTTCACCAAAGCACAGTGAAAAGGGCTCCTCTACTCTGAAGCCCTGCCCACAGGCTTCTGCTTCTGAAATGTTAACAGCAAGTACCTGTGACTTTCTAAATACATTTAGTGACTCAAAGTGCCGTTGGGAAATTTCAAGTTATTAGATATATTGTAAATCTTATTTTGCTGGATTTGGGGGCATTCAGTACAGTAAGTTATCCTGAATCCACATGAGCTTATTTTGCAGAAATAATAAGGACTTTCCCAAAGGTTACTGATACTGTCTAGATGGCAGGCAAAGTAACAGGAAGGAGCATGCACTAAATACATTTATAAAAGACTTCTTGTTATACAAACAATTGTTGGTAAGGACTTGCATATATATAGTTGACATTCTGCAACAGCAAAATACCTATCAATACTAACAGTACAAGACCTTATTTTCTGGGAATTGTGTTTCAATAGAAATCTTCTTTATTTAAAGAATTGAGCAGGGTTTTGTAGAGCACCAGTTTTCACCCTACAAACTCCTCAGGTCTGGAGTATTTTTTCTCATGATGTCTTGTAAATTGCTTTTCTCACTAAAAAAACTTTGGGAGATTACTTCACTTTTTGGAGTACAGCTAAGTTGTGTTTTGAGTGGCAGCAGCTGCTATTTAAATGTACGTTTCTCATATGCATGACATGGTAGCAAATTATATGCCCATCCCTACCAAAGGGAGAAACAGCAGCAGAAGTTCTCTCAGTGCTGTCTGATGCTGCACCTCTTTGCCATGTGAGTACACCTTCCATTCAGATCATAGAATCATAGAATCATAGAATGGCTTGGGTTACAAGTGACCATAAAGCTCACCCAGCGCCGCATCTAGCTCAGGCTGTTCAGGGCCCATTCAACCTGGCCTTGAATACCTGCAGGCATGGGGCATCCACAGCTTCTCTTAGCAGCCTGTGCCAGTGCCTCACCACCTTCTGAGTAGATAACTTCTTCCTAAAATCTAACCTAAATTTCCCCTTTTAGAGGGGAAACGTGCAGATGAGTAGAGAGAGGCCAAACTGCTTCTGGCAAGGGACTCCTGTGTAGCCCCTTCATCACAGAAATGAAAGCTTGAGAAGCCAACACAGGTAGCAAAGAGTCCAAGCTGATGTGAAGAGAAGTGTAAAGCTGATACCTGTCACCTAAATAAGCCCAAACTGATTTTCAGACACTGCAACAGTTCACAAGTACCCATCAGGTTACTGCAAGCCAGAGAAGCTCAACACCTTGCAATTCTGGCATCCTCTATTTATATTCCTAAGCAGGGATTTGGAAGCTGAACTTTAGGCAACGGAGTTTGAAAATGTCTCTCATACATTTTTTAATACTGTACACAGTATAATGTAGAGGCTTGAAATGTTATTAACTTTGAAAAATGTTCTTGTTTAAGTAAATAACCATTTTATTATTGTGTAAGTCACTTCAGACCTGAGTTGGTGCTGATTAATGCACTTCTTAGATGGGTGGCAGGCACCAGAGATGTCCATTAATTAGGGCTGCTGCACAGTCTGTCATGTCTTATTGCTTAATTAATAAACATTAGCTAAGATATTGAACTTTCCAAGGAAACTAGTGTACTGATGAACAGATTGTGCTGAGAGCCTGCCTTGCTAATGCTCGTGTCAGGAATGGAAGATTTATATTCCATGCACTTGGTTTGTAGAACAGCTGTGAGTAAAGTCTACTGGGACACCTGTTAGAGGCCACTGTATAAATTATTGCATGTTGCAGAGCTATGGCATTCAAAAAAAGAAAAATAAATAAATAAATAAGAATATTCAATGGATTGCAGTCAATAGGCAAGAAAACTATTGTCGCAAACTGAGTACAAGTCCTTATAATTATGGCAGTTTCTTGTAATAGTAATAAGTTACCCTAAAATATTTCCCTGAATCCACAGATTTCAAAACACTTGGCAGCACCTGGGATTGGCTCAGTACCATGAGGCACAAGCAGCTGCCTCTCTCTCCTGGCAGATTTTTCAAATGTCAGCAGGACAGAGGGACAGTGTCCTCTGGGGCCTTCTTCTGCCTTTGTGCCATTAGAAAGCCTGGCAGTTGAATGTCGAAAGCAAAGTCTTTATTATTGATAATAATGAAACTATCAGAAAGATTATGGCTTTGTTAGCTTTATTTTCACATGCCATTTTTTTCCAAATGGAAATTAGTTTAAAGCTAAAGAACATAATTTTGCATAGAAGTCCATACACATTTTTCAGACCACTTTTGTATTATAATTGTGTTCAACCTTCACAGCTTATTTCAACGTCAAACAAAAAAAAAAAAAAAAACATGTTTAACAAACTCTGATCATTAATGTCATTGGTGTATATAAAAAGACTGTTCCCCTTTTTAAACCTAAAAACAAATAAATAATAAGTTATGTTAATTTTTAAAAAGTCCCCTTTCCCTTACAGTTTATATTCTCGCCTAACAGAAAGATCTACATGTATAAACACACCCTGCCTGTTTTTCTCACCTCACTGCTGACCCACCAGATCTTCTCATGAGTTTTAAACATCCTCATCACTGAAAAGAAACCAATTGCAGTATGGAATATTGTAAGATTTTACTCCTTTTCATTCCCATCACACATTCATCACAAAGCCTTTTTGTTAGCAGTTTCAGGGCTTGGTATGTACAGAAATGAAGCTCATGTTCTTCTACTTTCAGGCTGAAATTGATGGGACTTCACTGAGAGGCTTAGCATTGATTGCTAGAGATTTTGCTGTATCTTTCTTGTAGGTACTGACATTGAGCCTCTTTCATGATTCATGTAGGGCTTCTTCAGCCTTCAAGCTGGCAAGGAAAAATACCTTTAAAAGATATTAAAATATATAATCTTGATAGATTACATAATATATAATCATAAGTTACACAGAAAAAATGTCATACTTCTCCTCCTCTCATGTGTCTGGATATCTAATTCCTCTTTCAGAAATAGGAGCTGTGCAAGTAGCAGAGTAGAGAGTACTGAATTAAACAGTTCTTCCTCTGACACCTGACTCACACTGCAGTGTTCAACACCTCTTGTCACATCCACTCTACTCCCTTGACTCTAAAAATAATGCTTGCCTCAGAGGGATACTAATGAGGCAATATTTGCAGAATATTTTTTAAATTTTCTTGTATTAATGAGAAATTATAATTATTCCAGTAACAGCTGGCAGTTTCCTTTATACTGAAATGTTCCTTTCGAAGAGGAGAGGAAACAAAACGGGCTGTAACTGCTTTTTTCAAAGATATCGTGAAATAGAGTGTGTCAGAGAAAACATAACGTCTGCAAAATTGTGGTCGCATTTGCTTTCCTCATGAATAATGTATCTCAGAAAAAAATCCTCTTCCACTCTCCAGTTGTGTCAAGCAAATGCCGCCTGTCCAGTAGAAGCAGAGAAGCTATTCTTCTTCCTTAAAAACATAAAACATTTCAGAAGTGCATCTGTTGCAATGGGTAGAGTTAAATGCAAAGACTGTGATATCTGCATTTCCTGCAGAGGCAATGACAAGTATCATCTAAGCCATACCCCATAGTGTAATAAGCACCTGGGTTTTATGAAGCCACTTCTGGCTGTTTGCCTGAGATACTGCATTTTTGACAGCTTTGCGAATAACGTTTCGCGCGTGTAGGACTGAATGTCACCCGTCCTGAGTCTGTAACAGGAGCAATCTGGGAGCACATCCAGTGATAGGAGGGCTTTGAGGAAACATTTCTCTGGCAGCCTGGTGGGATTTTTTCCAAGAGCAGCCATTTTGGGAACCCAAATTTTGGAGTGTGGAAGCAAATCCTGGGGAAATAAAGAAGTAGCCAGAAAGCAGGTGGAAGCATCACCATACAGCCCTATAATTACTGCTAGATATCATCACTGTATGTACATGGCAAGTCCCATCTGTGTGCATGCAATCTGTCAGTACTTGCAGGTGCACAGAATGCAGAGATCTCTGGGGCAAATTCCACTCCAAGTGCTGCCACTGATGGCTTTGAAACTTACCTTGTAGAAACCCAATTTCCTGTGGTGTTGAAACTCATTTACCATGCGTACAAGTTTCTGCCCATGTATATGGGGCTGTGTATTGTAGGATCAAGTCACCTCATTTTGCAAAATACAAGCACCCTACTGTGTACAGTTACAGGATTCATGTTCCTTTCTCTGCCATACCATAAAGGGGAGCTGAGGTCCTAATGTGGCTTCATTACCGTTATTTATTTGCATAATGCTTTCAGCATAAGCACTAGGCATTGGTAAACAGAGCCAACAACATTAATTCAGAATTCAAAAAGAACAAGGATATATTCTGAGATAATGAGACTGAATATATTGAAGCTACAGCTAGTGCTATAAAACATTGATTTGCTGTAAATAGCTTAACGTACCCCCTTCCAGCTGCATTAATATGTCTGCAGCATGTACATACATCTGTGTGAAAGTGATAAATGCCTCCTTAAAGCAGAGGAGGTATAAATGCAGTAGGTATGTTTCTCATAAATGCACTGCATTATTATAAATATTGTGTTGAATCATTTATATTTTAGAGAATGTTTAGCATTAGTTGGATTTTTATATGGAAGGGTAACGTGTGGGGTAGGGTTGCTTTTTTCTTCACTTTGTTTTTGATCAATGTATATAATCTTTCCATTCTTTTACATACAGGAAAGCAAGACTGTCATTTCTGTCAACATCTCCACTGCTGCCATCATTCATTTTAGAACCTAATAATGTTTCCTCTTGCTTTCTAAAACTTACACAGAATTAATCTTGCCAGGTTTTCATGGGCCTTACTTTGTTTTGCTGCTTGTTATTGTACTGCTACTGTCCTGTCAGACAATGTTATTTATTACCAACATTACTAAAAACAAGCCTCCAATCAAATGTAATTTTTCATGCATGTGCTTTCTGTATGACATAAATCTGTTTCTTTCCTAATCCTGACCAAAGACATGTCCTTTCTTATCTGCTGAATCTGAGAGTGTTATTCACTTTGGGCTATACATGGTAACTATATATATATGCATATATATACACACCTATATTTTATCACTAGCAACTTGAATATTCAGGGGCTTGATTTAGTTTTGGAGTTTTATTTAGTTTTTTGGTTGGTTGGTTGCTGTTTTGGTTGTTTTTTTGTTTGTTTGCTTTGAGAAAGACTGCACAAAATAATAGTGTGCTTTGCTGTAATTCTATGTGAGACACTGACTGAATTAATTATACTCTGAAGATGAGCAGAATCTTATGATAAGCAAGTAGATTAGCCAGATGTTTCAGTGTACATTTTTAGTGCCTCACTGTATTGTGATACTGCCACAAATGAACATGCTGTCAGGATACAAATACTAGAGTGCCCCACTATGCAGTGGGGATGAAGACTTAGTTTGTGGCTCTATGACTGCATTCTCTGTAACATCAACCTGCAGATGGAAGAAGACAGTGGCACTTAATCTTTACTCCTCTTTTCTTGGATGCTCAGAGAACCTAAAGAGCCCACTCTTTATACCAACTAAATGCTTCACATGCACCATACATCATAGGGTGTGCTTTTGTGGCTGATGCTCCCCTTGAGTTCATCTATGGAGAACAACAGTTTCACTGAGCATCCTGTTTTTCTGAGTGAAGTTCCAGCAAATGCATGAGTGAGGGTATCTGTATCATTGTTATCACTGGTCTCTAATTTTTGCTTTTACACTGTCCTTTTAATGTTTAATGCTCAGTAATCATATGTACTGCTTTAGGTTATACTGTCGATTGAAGAAGGTTACAGGCTACCAGCTCCCATGGGCTGCCCAGCTTCTCTTCACCAGCTCATGCTTCACTGCTGGCAAAAAGAGAGGAACCACCGTCCAAAATTCAGTGATATTGTCAGCTTCCTGGACAAACTGATCCGCAATCCAGGCACCCTTCATACCCTAGTGGAGGACGTACTTGTGTAAGACCCTTTTCAACAACCTCTTTTGCATATGCTTTATAGTGGCTGTCATCAAGTGGTTTCGGATAGGAGCATGAGAGAGAGCCAAAGTGCTAAATACGCAGTGATATGGGGGTACTTTTGACCTCCGTTGGAGGTTTGTTTTACTTATAACACACTGTTGCAAAAGGTTTTTGTGTTTTTTTTTCCTCAAACTCTGTGGATTATATTGGGCATTTTTCTTTTTTTTCTTTTCTCTTTTCATGAGCTCTGTTTGTTCACTGTCTATCTTTAATCTTTGAGAATCTCTCTGTGGAGTTTTGTGGTGCTTCTCTGATGCTTGTTTTTCTTTATAATTTTATCTTCGTTTAGCACTTTCTGTCCATCAGACTGTGTACTATCAATTTCTGAACTGCCTTGGAGTAAACTCCAGCAGAAAGCAGCAGTAGCTTGCTAAAATCTATATTTATCTGCAGAAGAATGGCACTGGTGTGCAACTAACGTATTGCACTATTACCTTTCCACAGCAAATTCTTGATAGTGTTGTCCATAGTTTTATCAGTTAATAATATTACAGAAACATATGCAGCCACAGGAGACGTAAAACCGTAGTCAACCACGTTGTCAGTTTTCATGTGCTGAATGATCTAAGCTGTGTATGTGTAGCAGCTGAAATCAGTGAAGTCACAGCTGTCCTCACTGTCTTCATTAGCTGAAATTCACCTTAATATGAAGACACTTTCGTAGAGATCTCCTGGCTTGTAATGGACTCTCTTTGCCCAGCTGGGTCTTTCTAAGAACGTCAATAGGAGGTTGTTATAGGAAGCTATTGATACACCTTGGAAAAGGGATAAGCAACAGGGAAAAGATTCAGGCTGGTATCTTGCTGTGGGAAAGGTTGAAGGGTTATGAGGAAAGCCTAAAGTAGGCTATATCTGTTTTATCTACCACAAACTACTGTGCATTGTTGGGCTTAATGTCCACATGCTAGATTTAGTAGCCTCTTGTTTTCTGTATATCTTTGTGTGCACGTAAGTATATGCATACCGCTCAAGTACCGCTGTACTTGAGTCAGTTTATTTAGCATCAGCATGGTGCATTTTTCATTCATTTTTATTTTAAAATATTATTTAAGATTTCAGGATCCAGAGGCTCTTCCATGTTCTCCTGCAGTTCAACTCTTCTTGTGCTCACCTTGGGAAACATTTTGCATTCGTTTAGAAGTGCTTGATGCAGTTAATCTGAATTGCATTACTTTAACTTATGAGTTCAGTAGGCATTCTATAGGAATAGAGTAATTCACTTTGGAAGAAATCACCATAAGTGTGTGAACTAGCCTTGTACCTAACAGAGTTCTCCTGTCTCTCTATAATTCTGATTATATAAATGAAAACCCGTGTGTTTAATATATTCAAATACGTATGCTTGAAACTCAGCATATTAATGTACCAAGGTGTGTTATAAGCAAGCTATATTCCATCTGACGATGTTAGCTGGCTTTTGCTGAAAAAGAAATTATTTCAAATAATTTCTACCTTCTTTCTAAAGGCTTTATACACAGCTTTTATACACAGCTGTGTGTTGTTTCTGCATTCTATTCCTTACAGTTTCTCTACACAAAATATAAAGTCTGTGTAAGCTGTGAGACATCATCAGCATGGTGGACAAAGGAACACTGGAAAAATTTGTCCCCTGATAGTTTTGGTTTTTTGTTTGTTTGTTTTTGTATTTTCATTTCAGTCGTACAGTATCAGGGAAAAGAAATAAAGTAGAAATAAAACTAAACTAGCTTCTTTGTTTTACTTGCTACTCTGTATAACTTTGTGTAAAATAAAATATACAAAATGTTCTTGTTTTAGGTTTAGATTTCTAGCTGCTATAATCGGTGTTCCCATTGCATAACAGCATAGCAAAAAGAAGCTACTGATTGCTTCACAGGAAAATTACCTTGCAGTATGTTATTATTTTTAAATGGTATCTCAGGTTAAACTTTGTTTGCTCTCTAATTTGACTGCTGCATTTACAAACAGTTATCACCCTGAAACATGTAAGATCTTCAAATGAACTCTGTGTGATCAAAGTAGGAACACTGGAAGTGGTCTGTTCCTGTTTGTTTTTGAGTTGCAGTGCTTTTGTAAAGTGCATTGTTTAAGAAGAGCAAACTTGTAGATTAATATCATTTATAAGCTTTAGACAATGAGTTAAAGAGAACCTCTGTTAAGACCTGACCTTTACATCTCAGGGTCCCTGTTCGTTCCTTCTGCCTTTTATTAAAAATAATGTCTCCCAGAATAAGTCAAGCACCATTTTATACTGCTCAGGTGACCTTTGCTTTTTATTTTTTCAGAATGCCAGATTCACCTGGTGAAGTTCCAGAATTTCCTTTGTTTGTTTCAGTTAGTGACTGGCTGGACTCCATAAAAATGGGTCAATATAAAAGCAACTTCATGGCAGCAGGTTTCACAACTTTGGATATGGTTTCAAGAATGAGTATTGAGTAAGTATGCCATCTATTATTTCTGTAGTGACTAATCTGACTCTGTGTGTATACTGCAGTGACTTACTGTGAGGTGTTCTTTTTTTATCTAATAGAAGATAAATACAGTTTTTTTGCAGGAGAAAGTAGTGATTAAGAAACCCAGAAGCGTTTCATTTGTTACCACACCACACACTAGTAAAGCTCAGGCAGTGAGCATCCTTAAATGTTGGAAAATTGTTTTTTGTTTAGAGCACTGAAATCAGCAGCAGAATCTTTTTCTTATTTTGCTATGAATATCGTCAAGTCTAAGTGATTCTTCATGTGGAAGCAGTTCCATACCTTGCTGCCTTTCTTCGTCCATCCTCAGTTGCACTCAATTTTTGCAGTGAAAACACTGTAGAACATAAGGGTTTGGAGAAACTATGGATTAGTATGGTAGCATAATGGTTTTGCTCTTGATCCCCTTCCCATTCATTCCTAATAATCTACTCAATCATAGAATCACAGAATATCATGAGCTGGAAAAGACCACAAGGACCACTGAGTCCAATTCCTGGCCCCACAAAGCACCACCCAAAATCCAAACTGTATGTCCGAAAGTGTTATCCAAATGCTTCTTGAACTCCAGCAGTTCAGAGACATTCCTGCTGCTACAAACAGCCTGTTCCAGGGCCCAACTACTCTCTGGGGAAGAACTTGTTCCTAATCCTTACCCAACAGTTTCCTGATGCAGCTCCATGCTGTTCTCTAGGATGCTGTTGCTGTCACAGAGAGGAGAGCTCAGTGCTGCCCCTCTGCTCGGGCTGCAGGCTACCGTGAGGCCTTTCCTCAGCTCCTCTGTGCTGGACCAACCAGGGGACCTTAGCTGCTCCTCATATTCCTTGCTCTCCAGACTGTGCCTCATCTTTGCAGCCTTCTTCTGGATGCTTTTGTCAAGCTGTATGCTGCCCATTTGGTCTGGAAAGATAAAACACAGCATTGAAAGGCTTGTTGAAATATAAAAGATTACATCTACTGCCTTGTTTCCTATCTAGATTGGGAATCTTGTTGCAAAAGAAAATTGAGTTTGCTAAATGGAACTTGTTCCTCATGCACCTGTGTTGGCTGTGAGTGGTTGAACACCTAACTTCAGCTGGTGCTGTTATGTACTGTAAAACTGAGATTAACATGAGTTCAGTTCTCCCTGGTGTTGTTCTGGGACCAGGTGACCTGCAGAGGTCCCTTCCAACTTCAGTCTGTTGTTCTGTCTCTGCAGTTGTGCAGCAGCATTGTGCTCAGCACTCTATGCCTATGTTCTCCCACTCTAAGTGTTCCATGTCTTTCTTGTGCTGGGGGCCCCAGGCCTGGATGCAGCACTCCAGATGGGACCTCACAAGAGCTGAGTAGAGGGGACAATCACCTCTCTCTCCCTGCTGGCCACTCCTGTCTTAAAGCAGCCCAGAACACAGTTGACCTTCTGGGCTGCAAGTGCATGCTTCTGGCTCATGTCCAGTTTCTTGTCCCTTAAGTCCTTCTCCACAGGGCTGCTCACAATGGGTTCTTCTCCTCGTTTGTATAAATACCTGGGATTGCCTCAGCCACGTGCCCCATCCTGCACTTGGCCTTGTTGAACCTCATTAGGTTCACATAGGCCCACTTTTCCAGCCTGTCCAGGTCCTTCTGGATGGCTTCCCTTCCTTCCAGTGTATCAACTGCACTACTCAGCTCGGTGTTGTCTGCAGACTTGCTGAGGGTGCACTCAATGCTGTTGTCTGTGTCACTGATGAGGATGTTGAAGAGCACTGGTCCCAGGACTGACCCTTGAAGGACACTGCTTGTGACTGGCCTCCACCCTGATGCAGAACCATTAATCATAACCCTTTGACTGTGACCAGATGACCAATTCTTAATCTAACAAACAGTCCATCCTTCAAGTCTGTACCTCTCCAATTTAGAGAGCAGGATGTAGTGAGGGACCACATCAAAGGCTTTGCAGAAGTCCAGGAAGATGACATTAGTTGCCCTTTCCTGGTCCACTGATGCTGTCACTCCATCATAGAAGGCCACAAGATTGGTCAAGCAAGCCCGTGGTGAAGCCATGCTGGCTGTCTTGAATCACCTCTTTGTGTCATGTGCCTTAACAAAGCTTCTAGGAGGATCTGTTCCACGACCTTCCCAGGCACAGAGGTGAGGCTCATTGGCCTATAGTTCCCCAGGTCTTCTTTTCTACCTTTCATAAAAATAAGAGTAATGTTTCCCTTTTTCTAGTCATTGGGGACTTCACTGAACAGCCATGATTTTTCAAATATGGTGGAGAGTGGCTTGGCTACCACACCATCTCTCTCAGAACCCTAGGATGGATATCCTCTGACCACATGGACTTCCAGTTGTGTGAGGTAGTCTCAGACTTGTTCTGCTGTTGTAGTGGAACAGATCCCACTCCCAACACCCTCACCTAGAGGTTCAGGGTCCAGCACATGTGGGAAGCCTGACCACCAGTGGGGAAAAAAAAAAATTCCAACTAGTATGGAATTATCTACCTTAAATAGAGGAATATCACTTGGCGTGGATCGTGGGATTCTTTGGGAAGTATCAGCTATAAATATCAAAGTGATAGTGGGGGAGCAAAACTGTAAATGGCTGCAGTCACTGACAAAAACATTGAGGTTTCTGAGTAAGGAGAAGAAACTGGAACACCTTCCAAATACTTATAATGAGACTCAGAAGTCACATACAAGATTTAAGATTTCCTAAGGCACTCCTCTGGATGAAAGCCCCAACGCTGGTGAATGTGTAAATACTGGCTTCTACTGATGTCAACTCAGACTCATTTCTGATGCTAAGGCTATCTATATTATCAGTAGTAACGGTCAATTTACATTCAGGTATTTTACACACAAAGCTAGAACTGGTTATCTCCCATACGTATCACTTTACATTCACCTACGCTTAATTTCACCTACTTTTTTATGGCATAGTCTTATGAGACCCTTATAGAACTCTTTACCTTTCCTTTGATATGCTGAATAATTCAGTCTTAGTATCTGACACTTTCACCTCTTTGCTCACGTGTTTTTCCAGGCCATTTACTGACTTGTTGAACAATAATGTTCATCATTATCCTAGCATTGGTCCCTGCAGATTCCCATTGATGACTCCATTGTAAAATTTGACAACCTACTCCTAACCTCCTGTCTTCTACCTGGTTATTTATTCATGGAAAGTGCTTCTTATGACACAGCCCATTTTCCTTATATACCTTTGATGAGAAACCTTCTCTAAAGTCTTTTGGAAATCCAAGTACAGTTTATCAAATGGGTCATCTTCATCCATGTGCATGGTGATTCCTCCATAGGAAAAAACTTTATAAAACAAGGCTTCTCTCTGCAAAAGCCATAGTGCCATTTCCGAAGTAGATCATTTATCCAGGCATTCAATAATTCTATTCTTTATTGTATTTTCTACTGTGCCTTGTAATGATTTTAGACTCACAGGTCCGCATTTCCCAGACTTCTCCTGGAAACTCTGCTTTGTCTCCAAAATAAATTTTTGCACCACTCTCCACATCTCAGGCACCAAGAAAATTTTAAGTGTAACGGAGCTGATAATCCCTTTCTCGCATTGCTGTCACTATTTCATCCTTGATCACTGTTAAAAGCATTGACTAAACACTTTCTTGTTCTGGATTGCTGATTGTTTGTTTTTTTCGGTTTGTCCTGTAACTTCTGCAGTCACTTCAACTTCAGATGGCTCCTCTGACAATTCCCTATAACTGCTCTGGCTCATGAGTCACTCAATATCATCTGCAGTGGATGTCAACTCAAATAATTGGTTTTGCATTCCTACAGCGGTCAGTCTCTCGATGCTCTTTTACACAGCATTCAAAATTAGACTCTACAGACACACTGGCTGATTTCTTATACTTACGAAACTTACAAAAAAAAAAAAAAAAAGGGTTTATTACAAGCTCTATTATTAAGAGACTTTGGCTGATTGTTCCTCAAGCAGGTTTGTCTCCTTTACAGTGTTCTTACAGACAATCTGCCTAAGGTTATAGTTTCTTTTTTCCCTTTTTTTTTTTTTTTTTTCTTTTTTTTTCTACAGACAACTTCAGCTTTTTGAAAGATTCCTTTTTCTTCACGTAACCTTTCTGACTCTTGGGCTCTTGGCTTCTTTCTGAGTTGTATCAGTCTGTACTTGATAAGCACTATGCATTGTTCCTGCATTTCTATCACTGCCCCACCTGTAAAAGTTTATTCTCCTAGCTGCTGCTTTTTAGTTTCTGAGATGTTCAGTATTTTTTTTACATAGTCCCTGCTGATCTTAAGTGTTGTGCATTATTCTCCATGAGAATGTTAAGCCTAAATATATAGCAGTTACTGCTATCTAGTGGCTCTTCATCTGCTGGATATGGAGTGAGGTATCTTAACCTGCAAATTTGAAGCTCAGAAGGGTCATGCCTCCAACCATGGGCTCCTTTATCACCTATATCATAAAACAATTTTTAAGGCTATCTAACTGTGCAATGTCAATGCCATGTCCTACTGTGTATTCCATGGCCTGGAAATTGACAGGATGATACTGAAGCTTTCCACCCTTGCTACCTCTGTGATCTTTCTCAGTGTATTGCAATTAGTGATGTTTAGAGAACTGCCAAACACCAGATCATCAGAAGCATAGCTGCAGTTCCTTCAACGTCAGGACTGTGAGTCTACCAGCCTTGGTCCTGTGCAAGTATGAGTGGGAACATTTGCTGCTAACATATTACTAACAAATGGCTATTAGAGCACACTTTTAAGGTGCTTCCTCAAGATCTAAAAATTATTAGACTGTTTTAGATTGTTACTTTCAGAACAAATGGCAGTGCTCTAACTACATGATATTTTTTTTCTTAAATGGCACTTCTTTTTCAAAATTTGGAATTGACAGATGCAGAAAACTCAAATGCCTGCAGCACTCACACATGTTCCACTTGTGAAAGTAAACTGTCCTTAAGCAGAGCAATTCATCATATATTTATATGCTTTTGTGTGCTAGAGTTCTTACTATACTTGTATCCATGATGAAAATTTTTATCTTGCAGTGACATTAGAAGAATTGGAGTTGTACTCATTGGACACCAGAGACGAATAGTCAGCAGTTTACAGACTTTGCGGTTACACATGATGCACATACAGGAGAAAGGATTTCATGTATGAAAGTACTAGAATCAACTAGAATCAACTGTGTTTTGTGCCTCAGCATTTCTAAAATGGAAAATATTCTCATTCTTCCCTTCTGCTTTCCTCAACTTCAAGAACTGCAGTCTCCTGGTTAGACTCCAAAAGTACTTCTACGTTAATGCTTCCAAACTGGAATTTTTAATCACACTGCATAGTTCCTCTGTCAGTTATCTGCCAATAAAATCCTGACCTACTGCAAGACTTGCTACACATTGATGAATAATAACTCAGCAACTCAGCATGGATGTGTAACTTTGTATAACAGTATTTGGGAAACTTTCACAAACTTACTGGAAAGTAGTAATCCATTTGGCCTGGTGTGGCTTCTTTATCGATGTATTTAGAGTTTGCTGGTAGATCAAAACGTATTTGACTTCTTTCATGTTCTGTGACCATGTAACTTCCAATACCAAATGTTCAATCAAGAAGTTTCACATAAATATTTATTTTATCTTCTAATTAAATCAAAATGTATGGGTCCTATGGTTATATTACTTTATAATAGTTTAAATGCTGGTAAGCCGGTGCCTCAAAATGTGAGCATTGTTTGCAAAAACGACTGATGATTTTATGTAGTGAGTTTTCATTGTGTTGCAATTGGGAGGATACTGAGAGAAATTTGGCTGAAATCTTCAGGTCCTTGATTCTGAATTACGTTAGCACTCGACACTTTTTATGCTTTAAATTTTAGATAAGGTCAAAATATTTATTCAGCCCTAGATTTTTTATTTTATTTTATCTTTAATAGACAGTGTTTGCCTCTATTCCATGGTAAATTGTCACCGGAAAACTGGATGTAATGTTTCCATAACTACATGTAAAAACATGATTGTCCGCTATACTGTGGTCACATAGACTTCAGAAAGTTTTCTGTTCCAAAAGTGTAGGCCTCCACAACTTGAGCTGTCATTTCCACCAGTGGTAGTAGACTTGAGGGTCAACCATCAGTGGGGTGCTGGAGCAGATCGGCTGTAGCATCATCCAATTGAAGATAGTGGTACAGCCACAAACTAATACTGGAAGTTACGCTCTGTGGAGTTCAGTTTTATTATACATAGGCAGAAAAGGAGACACAGGACAGCAGTGTAATAATGTGTTGCCTTGAGTCTACTTCTAACTGCTCTTAGAAGTGAAAAGCAGACTGTGCTGAAATGGAGTTCTGGTTTCTGTGGGGGCCAGATCTTCATTTAGTACAAATTCCTAAACAATATCAAAGATAATTACTTTTAGAACTCTTCAATAGCCATATTTACATGCAAGAAAAATGGCTGCAAAGGCCTAACATAGTATTTGTACCTCTGTAAGATTTACAGCTTTCATTTTTTATTCAGACAACTTACACAGATATGCTGGGCTACATTTCCAAACTTTTGCATGAGATATGTGCTGCTAGGAACTGGGACACAAGCGCATGTCTGCGAGCTGGAGAAGTTACACGCAGATCTACATGCATGTCACATGTAAACTGGGTTTTTGTTAATTTATACGTACTTTGGAGGACATTCTTAAGTTACACAGCATTTCAATATACTTAAAGATTACAAATCTTCAGTTAAATAGTGTGTTTGGGTAATTACTATAATATACATGTATATCAAAATGAATTAACTACTTTATATAATCATAATGATGTTTAGTGCTTAATTTACAGCTTGTAAATCAAATTGTATTTCCTGACTCTCAAAAAGGCTACCGTTGTATACTGGTGGCAAAAAAAGGAAAAGCAGAAAGCAACTCAGAAAAAATTAGGCTTCCAGCTGGATCACGGAATTAAGACATGCTAGGTCTGATTCACTGTTGTTACCTTATGTTAGAATAACTTCATTAATTTAAATGGGATACGAGTAGTGAACTGCAGAAATTTTTCTTTCTTCTGTTAAAAACAAACGAACAAACAAACAACAACAACAAAACAACAGATTTAACTGAAGAAGAAGTTTTCTAAAGATAAGGATTCACCAGTGTTCTATGATGTCAAGTTGATGAGTATGTTTAAAGAACGGCAGTGCTAGTCATATTTTATCTACAAATTTTATCAGCATGGGTAGTCCCATTGACCTCAGATTGATAAATTCTGCCCCAATTCCAAATCGGAGTTTTTAGGTTTTGTTTTTTGTTTTTGGTTTTGTTTTGGTTTTTTTTTTTTGGAAGTGTGCCCTCAGATAAATAAAATCATACCTACCTGAAGCCTTTTAAAAAACAACATCACGGAGTAATTTAAGACTTGATTTTCCATTATTATTTCATTTCCTAGTATGCCAGTCATTGCTTTTATGGCCATCAATGTGACATCTGTGAAAGGAGGCTCTCACGTTTAAATTTATTACTGAGGAGATATGAGTCTGTTATTTGTTAATGGAGTTTCAAAATTGCTCATAACTAGACCAGACCATAAGTGTGCACTAATAAATTCTCCTTTGCACATTTATTCATTCTTGGCAGTGCGTACACAAAGCTGTATGTTACATGCACACAACCTGGATATATTTCATTCCAAATTTATCACACTACTGAAAATATATTTTGAAATAATACATAATAACAATATAAAAACATTTATTAGTCAGATCTATTTTTTATATGAATAAGAATTTGAGTAACCAGAAAGAAAAGAAGGGATTTCAGTGAGACTGTTAATTAAAAACACTGTAAATCCAGGATTTTGGGGGGTTTTATATGGTTTCCGTTTTTGTTTTGGTGGTGCAGTGTGACACTTTTATAATAGTTGTTTTGATCAAATTTGTGTTTATTCCATTTTGGAAACATTTGATTTGCTCTTGTTATGTTTCTAGTCCTACTCTTCCATTTTATTCAGCACAAAGGAAAATGCTACTATTATGGCTGTTTATCTTTTTGTTCATTTAAAAACAAGAACAAACAAACGTGTTTTTCCACATGTGAGCTCAATTCTGTGCAAGCCACAAGTATAAATGTGAAATTCGAGTAACTTTATTGCAGGGAATTTTCGGGTGAAAATTACTTCATTTAGTTAACCTGTATCATATTGTGCAGTTACTGATTAAATTTAACAAATTCAAGTAAATCTAGAAAGCTGTTTTTGAAAATCTGGCCAACATTGCACGGTGTTTCACAACTAAAAGTACTCACTGAAAGTTTATGAGATAAAGACTGCATGATATACAAGCCCCCTAAAAATTGGTTAAATTGTGGACATAAGGAAATAGTTCCAAGCTTGTTATTTACAAGTGATACCCATGTGCAGGCTTTTCTAACAGACCTGTCAGTCATGCATCTAGAACAAATCCATCTGTACTGCTATTACTACCTGGGTACAAGTTAAGTCATCAGAAGATAGCTGTAATGAGGGCCTTTGTCTGCTGGGCAGGAAAACTGAGTTTAGCATCTCTTGGCCAATAAGTGCACTACCCTGTTGTCCATCGTGTGCCACACAGTGCTTCCCAAGTTGACTGACAAGCAGCTTAGATATTCATGCAGCCAAGTGAGTCAGTCATCAGTCTAACATGGAAACTCAAGCCATCCCCACCTGATGGAAACTCAGAACCCTGAGACCTATTTGGGGGAAATTTTTCTCACCTAACTTTGGAAGTGTGCATTTGAGCTAGTCATCTGAGGTTCCGTTTCAATCAATGAGGAGAACAGGGCCCTTGCGGTATTCACGTAGTGACAAATGTCATCTGACAGATGTAATCAGTAACTTTTGGGTGAGAGGAAATGTGCCAAACCAGCACGTGAGAGAAAATGACTAACTCCGATTATAGAAGCATAGAAGCATAGGAGCATAGAATGGCTTGAGATGGAAGGGACCTTAAGGTTTATAAAGTTCCAACCCACCTGCAGCAGGCAGGGCCGCAAACCTCCGTATCTAATACTAGATCCAGGCATCTGTTCTTAATCTTGCTTACTGATTGTATCTAGTCATTGTGCTGAACCTCTGAAAAAGAGAGGTAATGCTGACGTTGACATTAAGTGAGTAACAGCATAAAGTCTGTCAAATAAAAGCTTAGGTGTATGCTATGCTTTAATACATCAGCGTTGGGCTATCTTACAATTGGAAATAGTACACTCAACAAGCAATTCAAGTAACTTAATTGCTCTGGACAAAGCATTCTGTGTCAGAAGATGGTTTATTCTGACACAGGATTCAAACTGTACCACTTGATTTTTTGTAAGAATGACTCACTACTCATTTTCCATTTTTATAGATACATTGAGCCTAATCCTGAGCTCCATGAAGTTCTTTTTCAATGCAGATTCATCTCTTATAGTAACAAAAGAGTATTAATGAAAAGAGTTTGGTCTATGGCATCTTCTAAGAAAAGAAATAAAAATTGAAATACTTCATTTATCATGGCATTTGTGCATGGTTGAAGAGTACTGTATTTTGTTAAACAGGTTTCTTTTGGAATGCCCTTGCTCCCTAACTGTAATTGATCTTTCCTGAGCAAATTGCAAAAATATTTTTTTTCTTTACTAATAGAGTACTATTTTTTTTAAAGAGTAAGGGAGAGATCTGTTAGATTGGGCTAACACCAAGTACTGCAGTGATCTTGAAATCTCTCAGAGAGATAAATGAATCAGTACTAAAAAGGGGAAAAAAATCTAAGATTAGAATAAAGTGAAAGAAGAAAACTTTCCATATCATGCCAAGGAGTTCTAACAAAAAGAAAAGAAATGGCACAAAAACAGTTCCATGTATTTAGAGTCCACAAATATCTTCCACCATCATATACTGTGCATTGTTCATCTGTGAATGCTATGGTTGTATATAGATCCTCAGGTTATGGACTAGAACATACTGAGTACATAATGGATATAAAAAATATTTGGATGTGTATATAAAGAATTGTAAATATAATGTATATCATAATGCCTGAGATTTTTCAAGCGTATATAAATTAATTACCTGGCTCTCAATAATGGTAATAGGGTTGATCTTCTCCACTGGCACTTAAAATTGTAAACTTCCCAAACTTCTTTGGCTTGTTGTCTGGAAATGGACAACAGCCCCCTCTCTTCCTTCCTTCACAGGCAGAAAAAGAAAAAAAAAAAGAAAGAAAAAAAAAGCTTTTTTTAGTTCAGTGTAGTCCATGCTTATAAAAAGTTTGAGTACCTCTGCTGAAGTCACCAAAGATGAACAGTATATAAATGATTTTCTTTTAAACAGTCTTTTATAGACTCTTTTGAGGTTAAAATGGGGGAAAAATTCAAGGGAATGTGAGTAATGATTTGCCAGTATATACTACAAAAAGATACGTTGGATTTTAGAAAGGAAAAACAAAAAAAGATGAATGTAAGAACACAAGGCTAAAAATGAGTAGGTTAAAATAAATTTCCATATTTTATATGTGAAATAACACTAGTTCACATCATGAAATCTATTTGTGTGCATGTGTCTTTGAATACTCTACATCAGTATTTCCTACTTTCCTTTCACACAGGAGATTTCACAAGTAAATCTTCCACAAGGGGTTAACATCTGATTTTTCATACCTGTCTAATTAAACTGAAATTAATAAGGCTAAGTCATGGCACTGAAGATGTGGAAAAGTATATTAATTAGATCAATCTCAAAAGCATTTCAAGCTTTTACCTGTTCTACTTTGTTCATGTCCCAAAATTTCAACTACGTCTTAGTATCCAAGTACTTGACTAGTTGGTAACTATACGTGTGTCCCAGAAATAACATATGTACTGTCCCATGTTCAGAAACATCTGAATATGTAAAGTGCAGTGCTTGTGTGGCTTAACTCAGATAAAGGGGCTGCCTAGAAATTGAACTATTTACATGAGTAGAGTTAGGAACAAAATGCTTGCAAGTCCAAGCCCTTATAGTATATTTGTAAGGCAGAATGAAGTAACATAATTTTGTCCTTTTTAAATTCAGTTCTACATATGGTTCTCTCAAGAGTCCACTATATTCACTGTTAGTATGAGAAAACCTCCTGTTTCATACAAGTTTTGGGGAATATTCATCTCTAACATACAAGCTGACTGCAACTTCATAACTACTAATACTTCTCATTGACAACTCAGTGAAGAACTGCTAAGCAGCACATAGATAAGCCAAAACCCTGGGAATGATAACTTAGAATCTCAGAGAAATCTACCTGTCTGTACTGTGAACTTTGTGATGGCTGTAGCCTTGTTTGGAGAGTAACCTTACCGCTAGAGTCTGGAAAATCAAATTTGGGGAACATCTGCATTAGAATCCAATCATTTATTTCTGATTGTGCAAAACTGCCCTTTGAATCAGTAAAGGGAATATTGTCATAGTATCAGCTCAGCATAATGCTCTGAGTGTCCCCTAGAGGAGTGACAAAAAAAAAATCTATTTGCTGGTTTTCCAGGGTCCAGCCTATGACAATGAAAAAAGGTGCAGTTGTCGTAATTCAGATTAGAACTTCCAGTAGACACAGTTTTATTTTCTAAACATATAACTGAAGGACTAACTTCTCTTCTTGTTGCATATTGGCTTTTTTGAGAAGAACCTAAAAACAAAAAAACCACACACACACACACACACACACACAAAAAAAACAGCAAAAAGGAGCACTTTCGAGTTAAGTGTGGCTTACGCATCAAATTTTCGATTTATTCCAGACTGAGTTCCAAAAAAGAAAAAGCAAAGCAAGAATACCTTTTATCAGGCTGAATTCTTTGATTCATACAACTTACATCACCATTTCATTAAGCACTATATAAGATTAGATGAAAAAGACAAAAATTGTAGCCAATGTTTTAAGTCTATAGATTATTTTAGTTACTAAATGCCAACTTCACAATTACATTTTTGTCTTGGGAAGGTTCTACTCTAAATTACCTAGTATTTTCACATTCTGATGAAGGATTTTAATATTTTTTTTAATTAATTCCAGAGACAATTAGGTAATTGTGTAAGGAATTAGTTCCATTATCAATAGGCACTGTTCTGTTGTGATTTAGGAGTTTGATACTGACTTCAGTGTCAGTAAGATGAGGCCCTATCTTATAGAGACTGCTGTTGGATTCAGCTTTCCTAATAAATTCTTCCTTTCTGCATTTTACTACTGTCACAGTTGATTTGCTGTTAGAAAACCAATCTTTATCAGTATGCATGCTGTCTTGTCATTCAAATGTATTACTAAAACGTTATGCAAGTTTTAATTTATTTCTTCAGAGTTCCAGATTGAGATTAGCTTGATCATTTAAGGCATGATCCAAAATCACGTAAATCCATAAGTAGCTATCAATGGACTGTAGTAAGGTTTTGGACCAAGGGTTTACAAAGATTTGTATGAAATGGATGGCCTGCTTTTATAAGGGGAAAGAGTGCACTGATCTTAAAAAACAATGCTGCTACCTCGGGAATGTGTCAAAAAAGATTATGGTTACCTTCAGTGTGGTACAAACAAGGTACAAAACACACTTGCTGAAATGCTGTTTTATCTGGAATGAGTTACCATCACTTGGTAGTGAGTTTGGAGTAAGTAAAACAAACCTACTAATCTAACAGAATTTCTACAGTATGCAATAGAAATGATTCTATTTCTTAGTTATTTTCCCAAAGTCCTGCATTTAAATCCAGGATAAAACCACCTTCCCCATCAACAAAGAATACAACTTTTATCTGTAGGATTTGTCTCTCTTTTCTTCTTTAACAAGCAGCATTATACAATATGATCTTCCCTTCATGATAGCAGTTCTTGCTATTTTCCTTTGAACAAACTGTGTTTCACACCCCTAGTGCAATGCGTGTAAGATTTGAGATTTGCCCGTTAATTAATGGCACAGCAGCACATAAAATAAATAATGCCCGCCTAGTCATACTATTTACTGGACTCTTTTGTTAATTCCATAGTTCAAGAAAAACCATGCTACTCTAAAATACCCAACACATAAACACAAATATTTTAAAACTTACAGCCATGATTCTGGATCAGTCTCTCCCCAAGAAGTAGTTAGGTTTGAATTGGTTGTATATATTTTTAATGTCATTTCTTCTGTAGCAATTTCTTCTTCTGACTTTTCTCCATAAGGAAGAAAGCTATTTCAGATAGGAGTGGGAAAAGTTGTTTCTTGGTTAACTGGTGAAGGAATTGGACTCAATCAGTATTTCAGTATATGTTATTCTTACCCAGAGCCATGGTTCCATTGTCAAAATTCCCTTATGGTATCAGTTGCATCATACATGGTGCTGCCATGATTGAAAACCCAGGGACTAACAAAAGAGGCTTGCTCTTGTTTGGTGCAGTACAACTCCTAAAGACTTCAGTAACAACAGCAGATACTCTGCACTCCTCAGGATTGCTTCTGCAATTTAACAAGGAAAAAAAAATGGCTTAAAAAAGATCAAAATTCAAAATTCATTGATCAAGTTGGTGTCAACTGTCAACTGTTTTCACTTTCTCTTCTTTTTTTTTCTTTTCTTTTTTTAATTTCATTCGCGGGGGGGGGAAGAAGGAAAAAAAGAAAAGAAAAAAAAAGAAAGGAAAGGAAAGGAAAGGAAAGGAAAGGAAAGGAAAGGAAAGGA
>JAPSGF010000016.1:12564242-12687428 GCA_035772895.1 Perdix hodgsoniae
AAGGAAAGGAAAGGAAAGGAAAGGAAAGGAAAGGAAAGGAAAGGAAAAGAAAAGAAAAGAAAAGAAAAGAAAAGAAAAGAAAAGAAAAGAAAAGAAAAGAAAAGAAAAGAAAAGAAAAGAAAAGAAAAGAAAAGAAAAAGCCATGAGAAAAATATTTGTTTACCTTCCAAAAATTAGCTTTCATTTTCTCTTGGGACACAACATGCTCAGTATGTTTCTTCAGGATAGCTTCTATTTCTCTGTGTTGGTTTTAAACGTATATCAATTAAAGGAGTTTTGATCTCTTCTGTGAAATTAGATTGTACACAACTGAGTATGACTGCTTTTCATAGTCTGCTGTTCTAGCATAGCCATAAAATGTATCAATGTATGTGTATATATGAATAACTATTTGATGATGGACACATTATATATTTAAGCAGCCATGTCAAAACTTTGAAGGTAGATGGCTTCAAAACTAACAGTATAATCATACTTGCAAACCATTTTACAGGCAAACCATGGCCTCAGTTCAGATCTCATATCCTTATCAGTATCCTCCAGAAACCACTCTTTCTTTAAAGACCCCAGATCACAGTTGTTTTTCAGCTGCTTTTTTTCTTCTCACAAAGATATATTTGAATAATGATGACTACCTGTAAGTGAATCTTCACCATCCATCTCACAGAAAAGCAACCTTGGCACTGTGCCTTCTGAGTTGTATCTTCATCGGTCTGAACCTGTGTCACATTGCACACAGCAGGCAATGTCCACTAATTCTGAGAGACTGAACATTCCATAGCCGGTACTGTGACTGCCTCACTGTTCAGAACTACTTTTTTTTTTCATGTAGTTTATCTCTCACACATGCTCCGAGCACATTTTTTTCTTCCTGTCTTTTAGCCGGTTTATAACAGTATTGCAGGAATAGCCATGAAATAACCTTAATATACTGATTTTGCAGACCCAAGGGGAATTTACATTAGAAGTGAAGTTATTATTTTCTGAAAAGTGGCATTACCATTTTTTAATTCTATTCCTATGATAATACGATGTTCCATGTAAATTCTCATGTGCTGGCATGCCTACGAGTTAATAGTGTAATAGAATGCTCAGCTCTCAACATTAGAGTGTTTTTAAGGCGAATTGCATTACATATGCCATCTCTTTGCAGAAAGAATATGGGGTTTGGCAAAGCTACCTGCTGAGCAACATAATAAGATTTTTGTACAAAGTACAAGTTACTGATTATTATTGTATTTTATTTTTCTATGATTTCCTAAGAGGCATTATCAGGTCTTACAGATGGGGTAAGCCTGTTTATTAAGATATTTATTAGCAAATAAAAGTTACAGTACTGGTGGTTATTTTTGAGTTAATGGTGTTTGTTTTGCCTTAGGTTATGAATATAATGATACACAGTGAAGCCTGTCATACATGATCATGCAAAAGAAAAAAGAAAAAAACAGCTGCTTAACACAGGGTGGTGTACTAATAAAGATGGACCAGCAATATGTTCTAACACTTGACATGCTTCAGGGTGTTGTGTTTTTTTCTGTAGCAAAAGAATGCTTAATTATAGTGGCCTCTCCTGTGCTTAGCACTGAGCACTTACACTCTCATGTACACTTTTTCAAAATGCATCTACATATATACATGCATACATATGCATTTCAAAATGCATGATGATGTTAGGAAAAACTATACACCTTAAAAGCTTCAAACAACAGCACTCTCCCCTGCTTAAGAAACACTGTCTAGGCGAACTTTAAAAAGATTTTAATTTGCTATTAGGATTTTGAATTATTGTTCTCTTTACAGTGGTATTATGTAAATAATACCAAGGTAAGAGACAGGGATTCTCAGAGAAGTAGAGTCCCATACAAAATAATCAGAATGTAGCCTTTAAAGGACAATTAACCCTTCATTTCACAATGTCATATGTGTGTAATACAAGACCCACAGAATTATATGCATATTAATAGAAAATGAATGTCATATGTCCAATTTCTATTACATGTAGCATATTTTACAGGGGAAGACTTTCCTTACTTGGGATGAAACAAAAAATGAATATTTCGTTTTAGATTTGGCTTCAGAAACACCTTTGCTATTCTCATCTCTGTTGAATTTGGAACTAGTTTTATATACGGACTTATTTTGGTATAAAACAAGGAGATGAAACTCCCTTCTAACACACGCTCACCCCCACTACCTGATTAGCCTTTGGAAAATGCATGGACTCAGAGGTTCATTGTCACATGTATACCACTTGGTTTTCCTTGAGTAGCTCATGATGTCATCATTAGGGATCTCATTGTTCAATCAAAACCCTTCTGAACTTGGGCAAGTCACGATTGCCGTTTACCCCAGACCTTTAATAATAATGAAAGCAACAATGAGAATTAGAAAGCCAAACAATAGACAACATGTCAGCAGTATTTTTAACCTTTTCAAATTTAATGTGAAACACGTTATGGCTAGAAAGATTTTTAAGCAGCTGGTTTTTAAGGACTGTGCACATAGCTACCAAACAGCTGTTACTCCTACTGTCACTCCTCTCCCCAAGGCACCAGTTAAAATAGCAGTCTGAAAGCACAGGTGAAACTAGATTACAGTTTATTGCAACGAGGGATGGAGCTCTGTGAAGGAAAATTGCCTCTTCAAACCAAGGAACAGCACAGACACTTTGGGATGCAGGGGAAGAACCGTGCTGTCCACCCCTTGCTCATTGCTTTTGTTTAAAAGTAAAGCACAAATCCAAAGAGATGTTTTATATCTGGCGACACAGAAGTAACAGATTGTAACAAGGGGACTGAAAGGGTCTGAGGTGTTGGCTTGCACTGCACATCTGTGAAAAATAAGGATGGGATCAAGTGCTGAGCTCTTCCCAGCATCCATTTCTTCCTGACCTTGTAGGGTCTCATTAGGGTCTCAACCTAAACACAGGGGAAACACGAGCAATCTGTAAGTTCTACCAATTCCTTGAACCAGTGAGACAGTGAGAAAAACTCATGCTAGCAGTCCAGTTAAAAGCCCAATGAAACTTTCTAAGGATAGCCAGGGCGACCTCTCGGTGCCTAAAAGGGGCTGTAAGAAGGCAGGGGACAAACTCTCCGGCAGGGTCTGCGGTGGCAGGGCAAGGAGAAAAGGTTTCAAACTGAAAGAGGGGAGATTTAGACCGGATATAAAGGAAAAGGTATTTTTCAATAATGGTGGTGAGGCAGTGCTACAGGCTGTCCAGAGAAGTGCAGGACACCCCGTCAGCTACAGCATTTAAACGCAGGGTCGCGGCAGGAAACAGCCTGCACTTTAGTTTCAATCTGTCGCGTTTTTTTAAGCCACCTGAAGCCCGCACACCACGCCCAGAGCCATCGCGCTACGTCGCTCCGCAAAACCGAAAGCGACCTGAGGCGCCTCCACGGGGCGGGGCTTTGAGTGAGCGGCGCTGAGTCGGCGCCAACTGCGGGAGTTCCCCGGAAGCGGCGTTGGTTACCACGGCAACGGCGCAGGCGGCGGCGGCGAGGCTCAACCCGGCCGACATTTCGCAGGCCGAGGTGTGTGTTGTGGTGGGTTGGAGGTTGTGCGGGCCGGCGGGTTGGCTTTTTATGAGAGAAAGGGCGGGAGCTCGGTTCCGCCGCTTCAGGGCTGCCCTCGGGGCGCAGCGGCTCGCACTCGCCGCCTGTTATCCGTGAGGCTCCGATCTGAGGGGCGGGCTCTGCAGCGGCTCCCCGGCTCCGGCTGTGGGTGCTGAGCCATGCTGGGCTCTGTGTGGGAAGCTACGGGGCGCTTCCCGCCGTCGTAGGCAGCGCTGGCCGTGCCGTGCCGCTTGCGGCTGTGGGTTGTGATGGGCCGTTCTGAGGCTGCCTGCGGGGTTCGCTCCTGCCCAGCTCTGATGTCTGCTGTCCTCCCAGGCCTCAGAGTGAATGTGTGAGATCGCCCGGAGTTAGTTTGTCTTGCTGGGGCAGGCAGGGAGTTTTGAACAGGCTGAAATGTTTTGCAATGGAAAACGTAAATATGATTCCTCTTCTAGCATTAGTCTTCCTTCAGCATCTTCCACGCTGCGGTGCAGTCTTCCAGTTGTGGTTAGCTAGCAGAGCTTTGTACTTTATACTCCTGTATACTTTACAGGAGCTTCTGCACTTGAGGTTGTGTGTTTTGGAGAGCTGCTGCTTTACCCAGCTATTAATGCTGGGCTGATCTCCGCATTACAGGCTGTAGCAAGTCAGCTCAGAAGTGTTGGGGAATGTTTCCTGTTGGAAACTTTGTCATCTTATTTTGCAGATCTTACCCCTAGAGTTTATAGGTGAGGCTCCAAACTAAACTAGAAAGTAATGCGTTTTCAAGCAGGGGCTTACTTGATAATAAACAGTAAGCTTTAATCTGCCTCCAGTGTTCGTATGTATATTAAAATGAGGAGTTGGACAGAAGGTAAGTTGGAAGTAAACTAATCATGAGGTTTTTTTTTCTTTGAGGGTATAGCTGTAGTAACGTCAGGCTTGTTTAATCTGTTGCACACGAAGCAGTTCTAGGTTACCACCATAGCAGCTTCCTCTGGTATTAATTAAATGCCTCCTTGTTACCGAATGTGTCACGGTTGTTTGATTTTAGCTCATAGGGGAAGTTGTTCTCAGAGGATTTGATTCGGGGTAGACGAGACTTATCCTCTTAGTAGAGTGTGCACAGCCAGGCGCCCTGTGGGAGGTGTGATGGAATCTCCTGGAGTGCAGCTGCCCACTGACTTGAGTCAGTGTCATGGCAGGAGCAGGGCTTTGGCTTCCAGATGACAAGCAGGGGAATGCTGCATTGTCTGGCTTGCTGTGTGCTGAACCTGCTATAATCAGGGTTTCTATTTTGGCTTATGGGATCTCAATTGACACGTGCTAACGTCGACAAAGCCCATTACAATTAGAGTCTGAATTGAATTGACAGAGTGCGCTCCATTTGCTTCCAGGTTCAGCAACTCACATTAGCAGGCGCTGAGGAAGGTAAATATTATTTTGCTTTGTTGTATAAGTTGTGATGGCTGAGAGACTGTGGGCAGTTTGAAGTACAGTGTGCTTTACCCCACTTCTGTGGGTTGAGTGGCAGATAAGGAGGTGTTGGCATTGCTGGGGTTGCTTGGAAGCACCACAGAGTTGCTGTCCAGTGAATTGAGGACGGTGCCTTTACATAGGCAGGGCTATAAGCAGCCGATCTCGTTCGTGCAAGGGCTTCTTGGCTGTAATCAGCTTATGCTCCATTTGCTTAGCATAGCGAGGGAACCTGCTGTGATGATGTTTGTGCAGAGTCTTACTGCTGCTGCCCTTTGAAAAGTTTAAGGGCTTCTTATCCACATGCCCACTTGCTGTGCCAGTGCTGCTGTCTGCATCGCCCTTTTCCAACAGCTATTCCCTCCTTGTATCTTCTGATCAACAGGTGATCCGTGTGTGTTTGACCCAGAATTATGGGACTGTTTGACAAGCTAGCAGGGTGGCTTGGGCTGAAGAAAAAGGAGGTTCATGTTTTGTGCCTTGGTTTGGACAACAGCGGCAAAACAACAATCATCAATAAACTTAAGCCTTCAAATGTAAGTAGCCTATTTTGTTTATTGTTAATGTTTTACTGAGGAGCTGTTGTCTGGATAGCTGTTGTTTTGTTTTGTGAGCTGTCATATTGAATGTGATCATGAAAAAATGTAAAGTGTTCTTTGATTTAGTACTATAGAACAAACATATCTTAAGAGTTCCAAACTAACTAAAACTAAGTGCAAGCAACCGCATGCGTATTATGAAAATGTTTACCAAGAAACCCGTATTATTAATGGTCAAGAACACCTCAGTAAGAAATGGTTTGTGATTACTGAGGATCTGAAACACTTTTCTTAAGTCTCTTAAACATTAGAGAACTTTACTTGGGATTGATGTGCCAAATGTTGCGGATTAAAACAGTTGCTTAACAACTTGCATTTGCTTACGTTTATCATGCTTTACTTAAAGTCTTGAAAAATAATAAATATATTACAAATAATGGAATAGTAAATAGTGGGAAGATGAACACTAGCTGGTGACTTCAGTACATTTGAAACAGTAGCTTCCAAAACAATGTTTATGCTTGCAGTTCATCCAGTGAAAAGTTTTTGCTGGGCCAGTTAGCATGCCTAGCATTCTGGGCAGAATTTAAAGGAGGCTTCCTTGGTTTCAGATATGTTTATGGTGAGAAATAGATCAATATTGATGGGCGTGTTCAGAGGCAGAAGTCTTGTATATCCTCATTATGTGAGTTTGGAATGCTGTGAGTTTTTTTATTTTAAATTTTAATTTTTTTTTTTTTTTTTTTGCTGCTTAAATCAGGACACAGCTTTTATTTAACTTCCATGAAATTTTTCTTCAAGAATACCTCTGGGCCTTGTTTAAATACGTCACTTCATAAAAAGTCAGCTACTCTTCAGACTATGAAATTGCTTACTGCTTGTTGCCAATTGTTTGAGGGAATTGCTACAATTTGTATCAGGCTAATTGTATATCATTTTTGAGACGTTCATTTTAGCAGGATTTTATGTCATGTATTAAGCACTAAAGGTTTCCTAACCAGAGATGAGTGCTGACTTCAAGGTTTATCACAGCAGTCACGATAAGAGAAAGTTCTGAGGGAACTACTCAAGTAAATAGAACTTATTTCTTCTTTGCTTTACTGTAAGTCATGCAATGGGAATTTATTCCTGAATGTTTTCATTTAACGAGATGTTTTAGGACGGTGGGCTTTGCATACAACTTTTGGAAGTCCTAGTATTGCAAGACAGGGCAAATTCTCAACAGACATCGTTGGATCAGCATTTATGAAATTGGTTTCAGGAAGTTCAGATGGCAGATGATTTTGAGCTCTGGATCAGCATAGTTCTTATGAACAGCTGCTACCTTGCTCTAGGAGCAGTCTGTCTATTGTCTGACAATTAGAAATGTTTCTCTGCCTGCCTGCAGTTGTTTCTGCTGGGCCCAGTAAATACATCTGAAATAGTAGAGGTGTTATTTCTGTAGCAGATTTTGCTCTTGTTGAAAGGAACTGTCGACTAAGCTGTTTATGATGGTGAAATACCACTGTCATAATAAAGCTGTGGAGAGATGAATAAGCTGTTTCCCTTGTATGTAAGGAGTCAACTGCTTTAATAGAGTTTTTAACAAGGGGCTCTAGGAGGTTTGTGGAAGGATTGTGCATTGCTTTCTCAGCTCTATAACTTAAGGATCTTTCTGTAATTTAAATGCGACTTTTTGGCCTGTTCAATATTACTGCTTCTGAAAGGAGTTATTGCTGTACCAATTCAGACGATAAATTAACTTCGGTAGCTCAGCGGTGAACCTGGTTACCAGTCAGATCTACTGATGATGTTTTACGTTTTCCCCATTCCTCTGTGGCAGATGGTGATTTCTTTCAGTGATCTGGTAGTCTGAGCAGAGCTACAATTGGGAAGTTGTGTAATGCCTGCTGTATTCTTATTGGTGTCAAACCGACCCCTCCAGCCTAGTGGTACACGTTGAGTACTGCTCATCTGGTATTTAGATAGAAATATACCCTCATTTACCAAAGAGACATGGGGTATCATGCAGACTTGTTCGTGTTAGCCACGTATTTTGAGTTTTGACCTCAGTTGCGATCTTTGCACTGTTGTCTTCCATTTATTAAAGAAATAAAGATGAGCTACGTTAATGTCCACACATACACACACAGCCTAACATAAAACAGTGAGATCTCACTTCTAAAGCAAAAACGTCTTCCATCTACAAGGCCTTTGTCCAGTTGCACCCACTGCTTTTTTTAAGAAAATACAAAACCTTGAATGTACAGTATCTGGATTTATGAAAAGCTTGTGGTTAGCATTACATATATTGTATTGGGGAAAATCCATGTGTGATATATTGATGTTTCCAATAGAATTTATTATTTACATGTTTCCTAACCTGATTTTGAAATCTATACTTTCCTTTCAAGGCTCAAACTCAGGACATTGTTCCAACGATAGGATTCAGTATAGAGAAATTCAAGACATCCAGGTAATGGATCCTTTCATTTTCTCCTTTTTAACTGTAATAATTAATATACAGTATTTGGACTTGCATCACTCTTTCAGTATGATGTAATTGGATGGTGATCTAGTGAAACGCTGTGCAGTTTGCTATAATGTTGTAGTATCCAGAAGTCAAAATCACAATTCAGCATGGGCAGTGGTAGAATATATTGTTTTCTGCTGCTTTAAAAATAGCAAATATAAACAAAAGTATACGTGAGCATTTAATTTATCTCAAGGGTTTGAGAATGGAGCACTGTTACAGTCTTTGAAAGAGGCAGTTGCTTAGATAGTAACTTGTATTCCATTAAGTGTTCTCACTGAAGAAGCTCTGAAGAGCTTGCAGACTAATCTTGTTAAATGAAAAATGGTGGTCACAGCCTTAGCAATGTAAAGATGGCAGAGGCAAAGGTCAGAAAAGGAAGAAGTTATTGACTGAGTGAAAGCCAAGCTACTGGGAAAGCTGGGATATGTGAAAGTGATGTGGTGAGACAAAGATATTTCAAGGAGGTAATATTAGATATTTTATTATTCTGTAACCTTCAGAGTATTTTTTAATGGGTGCAGTCAGTCTGCAAGAAAATTGTTTCTTCTTTGACCTGACATGTGGGATTGATGGGTTTCCTGTTTCTACAGGAGGCTCACAGCTGGGTTCTTTCCCAGTAAAGCACATAAGGCAGGCTTTGGGTTTGGATGTGCGTGAGTTTAAATCTTAACCTTTATATTGCTTTCCTTTAGTCTGGTCCTGTAATAGGAGAAATGATCTGTAATTATGCAATGTAGATTTGAAAAAAACAGAAGCTCTTGACTCTTTTGTCGTGACTGAAACATACTTTCAGAGTTGCTAAGAACTAAGGCAGTTAGTCTAGAACTTGATCATATCAAGATATAGATTGGAAAGGATGTTTTGAAATCTTCCTTTTCTGGAGCTCCTTGCTTTGGTATTGTCACAACTCTGGGAGTTATCTGAGACTTCCCAAGCCATGAAAACCTAATTTTGTTTTCAGTCTTGCTTTTGTAGTCATTTCAGAAGTGGATCAGAGTTTACTTGTAATATTACAGTGGTTTTGGGTTTTGTATTTGGGTGAACTTTATAGTTGCAAAAGCCTATCTCTTATAGTTTGGTCACCTGCAGTAACCTATTATTACCAGAACGTGATGTTTTTCTGAAGTTGCAGTGTTTGGGTGTTTTTTGTTGTTGATTTCATAAAGCTGTTTTTGCCTATAGAATCCTTTTGATGTTACTTGTGCCTGTGTTGTGATAGAATTCGAGATAGGTTTTGGAATTTATGTTGTGACTCTTCTGAATTGTTTGAGGAGAGTCCCTTGAGAGATGGCGCTGAAGGGCGAAGGGCTCCAAGAAGGTTGGATATTCCCTACAAAGCAAATCTTAAGGCTGTAGGAGCTGGCCATCCCCATATGTGATAAGATGAACTGGCAGGGAAGAAGACTGATGTGGCTATCAAGGGAGCCTTTGCTGAGATTCTTGAGAGGAGAAAAAGAAAGCTTACCACCTTCAGAAAAAGGGCCAAGCAACTTGAGATGAGTATGGGAATGTTACCAGGATATGCAGAGAAAAAATTAGAAAAGCAACCCTCCCCTAGAACTTATCTGTCCACCACTGTAAGAGATAACAAATAAAAGCTTTTACAAATACGTTAATAAAAAAAGGAGGACAAGGAGAATCTCTGTCCTTCATTACCACCAAGAATGAAGAAAAGACTGAGGGTACTTAAAGCCTTTTTTGCTTCTGTATTTAACAGTCATTACAGTTATCTTCAGGTTACTCAGCCACCTGAGCTGGAAGACAGGGATGGTGAGCAGAATAAATTTACCATAACTCAGGAGGAAACACTCAGCAACCTGCTACCCCAACTAGACTGTCACAAGTCCATGGACCTGGATAGGATCCACCCAAGGGTGCTGAGGAGACTGGTGGAAGTGCTCACCAAGCCGTGTTCAATCATTTGTCAGCAGTCCTGGTCAACTGGGGAGATCTCAGTGGCTGGGGACTTGCAAATGTGATGTCCATCTACAAAAAGTGTTAGAAGGAGGATCTGGGGATCTGACTACTGTCAGACTGACCTTAGTATCAGGGAAGGTCATGAAGCAGATCGTCTTAGGTGTGATTATGCAGCACCAGTAGGACAACCAGGGGATCTGGCCTGGTCAGCATGGATTCAGCAGGACCTGCCTGATCATCTTCATCTCCTTCTATAGTCAAGTTGGGAGGAAGGGATCTGGATCAGCTGGATTAGTGAACTGAAGCCAGTCGTTCGAGGTTCAACAAGACCAAGTGCCAGGTGTTGCACTTTGGCCACAACAACCCCTGCAAGGCTGCAGATTTGGGCAGAATAGCTGGAAAGTTGCATGGCAGAAGAGGATGTGGCAGTGTCTGTTGACAGCCGGCTGAACGTGAGCCAGTGGTGTAGCCAAGAAAGCCAATGACATGCTGGCTTCTACAGAAATAGTGTAGCTAGCAGGACTTGGGAAATAATTGTCCCTCTGTACTTGTCTGTAGTGAGGCCACACCTCAAGTACTGTGTTCAGTTTTGGACACTTCACTATAAGAAAGACATTGAGGCTCTGGAGCATGTTCAGAGAAGGGCAACAAAGGTGGTGAAGGGTCTGAAATCCAAGTCTTATTAGAAGCAGTTGAGGGAGCTGGGATTGTGCAGTCTGGAGAAGAGGAGGCTCAGGAGAGACCTTATCAGTCTCTACAACTGCCTGAAAGGAGTTTGTGGCAAGGTGGGGGTTTGCCTTTTCTCCCAGGTAACAGCAATGAGAGGTAGTGGCCTCATGTTGTGCTAAGGGAGATTCAGGTTGGATGGATATTAGGAAAAAAATTCTTCTCAGAAATAGTGGTGAGATGATGGAACAGGCTGCCCAGGGAGGTGGTGGAGTGTGTTGAAGAACCATGTAGATGTGGCACTGAGGGACATGGTTAGTGGGCATGGTGATGATGGGCTGGATGATCTTCATGGTTTTTTCTAACCTTAACAATTCACAGATTCTATGAGTTTTATTTACTCAGTGTTATAAACAATAGTCAGTATTAATATGGTAAAAGGAAAGGTTAAATGGGAGCTTATTTTGTATTCAGTGCAACTTTTCATAATTGACTTAAGCAGATAATAAACAAATGTGTTTTCTGTTGTGATATATGGTAAGACCACATATCTAAGTAGGGTAGATGGAAGACAGGTGCAGTATCTGCCTAAGTAGAGGTAGATGATACAGTATCCAGGTTCAGTTTTGATTCTTTTGCAGATGGTTGGGATTTTAGTTTCTTGTTTTGTTTTTGTCAGAGTAGCAAAGAAAATAGTTTGATTTTGTTCTTTGTGTCTGATTTTCTTCTTTCCTTTGCAGTTTGTCTTTCACAGTTTTTGATATGTCAGGCCAAGGCAGATACAGAAACCTCTGGGAACATTATTACAAGTAAGCCTATTATTTGTTTTAAAACCTTGCTGTTCATACTAGCTGGCATGTACATTATTTAGACAGAAGTCTAATTACATTTAGTGTTCAGAAATGATTCAGAGAAGACTTATGCCTTGGGTTTGACAAAAGATTGTTGTAGATAAAAGCAATTCCTTTAAAAAAAAAAAAAGGGGGGAGGTAGGGTCTTTTGTCCTTTGTACACTGTTAACTAATGCACTTGTGGGAACGTCTTGTTACCACAGAGATTAGGAGATCATGCTGTAGACAAGATTGTTCTTTCTTCTATAAAACTTCAATCCTATAAGAAAGCACCAAGGTAAATTAGTTTTTTTGCTTTTCTGTTCCTCTGTAGGTAAGAGACTTTAAGACTCAAAAACCATTGGCTGATGACTAAGGGTGTTTTTGGTGATGGTGTTTTTTTTAATCTTAGGATCCTCAGAGAATGAGGTATTACTTAGAAACCAAGTATTCTTTCTTATAAACATTATTTATTAAGCAGGATATTTGCCATACTTTATATAACTTTATTCATGGACTAATATTCATGGAATGGCTTGGTTTGGAAGGGACCTTTTGTTCCAACCCTCCTGCCATGGGCAGGGATACTTACTGCTAGATCAGGCTGCCCAAAGAAAGCCCCATCCTTGAACAGGGAAAGGGCATCCATAACTTCTCTGGACAGCCTGCTGCATAGATTCACCACTCTCATAGTGAAGAATATCTTCATAATATCTAATCTAAATCTAGTTTAACTATTGTTCTGGTTTAAAACTGTCCATCTACTGTGTACCCTTGAAAAGATTTTCTCCTTGTCTTTTTGTAGGCCTCCTTTAGGTACTGGCAGGCCACTGTAAGGTCTCCCATCAAAACCTTCGCTATAGGTCCATGTCTCATATGAGGGGCTTGGGAGTTGATGCAGTACTCAAAGAATTGCCTTATTGGTAGAAGGCACTGTTGTCTTTTTTTTTGTTTGTTTGTTTAATGAAATTTGAAGGTTCATTTCTGTTGTTTCATTGTTCTGTAATATCTGCTGCTGACTCATATGAGATAAACATTATTAAATCATGCATACTGGTTGTATTTTCAGTTCTGGAGATTATAATGTTTAATTTGATAGAACTAGTATTCTTTAATTGAGGATTAATGCTTCATCTCCTTTTCATGCGGGAAAAAAAAATGTGTTAGCAATTCAAATACTTGCATGGGCAAGAGGTTTTTCATTGTTGTTCATGAATTAGTTGTTTTTCCCAGAAATTTTGGATTTCAGTGATGCCCTTAGACTGCTCTTAAAATGGCAGTTGAGAGCTTTGCAAGCAACTCATTTTTTTAACTGCTGTATTTATACAACAAGGTACCCTTTGTGAAACATAAACTGTTTTGCTTTTTTAATGTTAATGTGAAGGGAGTTTCTTGTATCCACTTTATCACTTCTGTTCTTAACACAGAAGTCAAATATTTAAGATTAACTTCTGCTAAAAGATATATATAAATAATTACATACAATATAGTTGATAAAGTTAAGCTAGATTTAATTATGCAAGAACAGCCAATTTTAGCAGTTAATTCTGATTAAGTACCTGTATCTAAATTGTTGCCTTAAAATGCATAAAGCTTTCCCTTTTCCTGTATTTGGCTTGAAGCTAGTTTCTAGGATGCCCTCAGAGGTCACATCTTAATTATTTGAAAACTCTTGTGTTCTTATCACTGCCAGCTGTTTTTCAAATTATTTTTGTAGTAAAGATATGCTGGAGTCTGTTTGTTCTAGACAAATGTTGTATGGTCATAAAAAATATATAGGGCTTTTCAGATTATATTCAGAAGTTTTGTTTATTGTTGAAGTTCTTCTGTATCTCAGACAATAAGGAACATTCTCATACAGTCTTGGACAAAACAAGTTATTCCTTTTGCAGTAAGCCTAGGACTGAGGGTCTTTTTTGTTGTGTTCTGATTAAAAAACAAAGAATGATGGGGCTGAGTGAAGAAATAGCTTGTAATGGTCTCAGAAAAATGTAAAACAAAAGAGAAATAAGTATTGCATTAAAATGGAAATTTAAAATACTTTTTGTGGGTCTCCCATAGCAACCCACCTGTATTGTTGAAACTTTATTTTGCTTTCAAATAAGTCTCGATAAATGAAATACAAAGTCACACAACATCAGTAAAATGCTGAAATCATGAGCTGAATAGTATGTATGCATGTTTTGTCTATGGTGATACTGCCAGCAAGTTGTCTTTGATTTGAAATAGTTGAAAATGTTAACTTCTTATTCAAAAGCAAAAAAGATCTTAATGCAGACTATTGTAAAAGTTAAATAATCCAAATGTGCCTAGTTGTTAAACATGTGGACATGTATTTTATCTTTGGAGAATGCTCAGTTTTTTATTGTTTATTCTTTACTATAGGAAACAAAGGGTTTTTACAAAAAACCTTTCTTGAGTATAGCAGTTTTGATTACATTCTCACAGTCCATTTTTCAACCTGGTCTTGGTGAAATCAGGATTTCCAAAGGGTCTGTTCTGTAGCCTGAGCCCTGCATAAGTCATGCAGAAGAAGTCATGTCTCAGAAGAATTTATTCAGGTTACCAAAGGGTTGAATTTCAGAAATAGGGCTGGATTCAAATGTTAATGGTAAATAACAACAGAAAATGAGAGGAAATAATTGGGTTTGTTTGCCTTTTCTGGTGTTTCTTCTGAAGCCTTAATCACCGTCTGAGAGAACCTATAATTTGCCTCTTTGCTCTTTTTATGTTACGCAGAGAAGGCCAAGCCATTATTTTTGTCATTGATAGCAGTGACAAATTAAGAATGGTTGTGGCCAAAGAAGAACTTGACACTCTTCTGAATCATCCAGGTGAGGAGACCTCTTTCCCCTTCTGTCTCCATGTTTGTTCTATTGTAGTAAGAACAGCCCTTCTTATCTGACACATTCTGGATATCTTACTAATATTTTAGATGTACATGAATACTAGAATAAGAATGATGGTCATGAGTAAGTCTTTGGGGTTGGGTTTTTTTGTATCCTTATTGAGTTTTACAAACCGATCATGCCTAAACTGGGTACATTGAGTTGGACTCATCTCTTGTTAATCCATACATAACAAAAATGGCACTAGTTTGAGGAAGAACTGACTTTAACCTCTTGGAAGCTAGACTGCTGCCTGTATGTAGTGACCAACATACACATCAAAAAATGTGCTTTTCTGATTTTTTTTATTTCTTTTTCTGTGAAAATGGCTAATTCTTTTAATGAAACTTTCCTTTTTTAAATCTCATCTGTTTGGTTTTTTTTCTGATTATCCTCATTTTTGGCTATCATGTATATAATTATACCAGACAGTTTCAATTGCTTATAAAAGGATAAATTGGATGGAAGAAGATACATGAGGATTCATGATAAGGCACTTGTTTTTAAGGGTTTGTTTGTTTACTCTGAGTCTGCATTCTTTCAAGTTTTGAGATCAGTCAGCTCTTCCATTATTCACTTCTCCATATATGGAATCAAATTTATGTATTTCTAAGCAATATGCAGTTTTGTCTGGCTTTCGGAATAGTAGGCGGTTGCTCTGAGCAGCTAGAGTGTGAAACTACATGCAGGAAATTTGAAGCAAAATTGTACTGCCTTTTCATGTTTATTTAGCTAGTAGAGCCTTAACTTATGGAGTTACTTTGCTGGCACTAAGAAAGGAGAAGCTGGCTTCTGTATTTCTAACCAAGGATAGCGATATGTGGCAGGAGCAATTGTATTGCTATAGTTTCATTTTCCATGCAGACTGCATCTAATACGTGAATGGATCAGCAAAGATGTGGCAGCTAACTGTGTGTGAGCTGACTGAGCCCTCTTTGTTTCACATTTATACTTCAAATGCATGCACTGAAATGCCAGCCTTGCAAAGTTCAAGGGGAGGGTAGAGGTGAACCAAGGGCTGAAGGTGGATTACCTATGGATTAAGGAATTTTGTAACAAAGCAGGTATTAACCACATTTGTAAAAAGGTGATTCTGTAGATAAAATGGAAACCATGGAAAACCAAGGATGATAGGGTGAAGACTGCGATAGTATGTTGTGAAAATATTAAGGCTGAGATATACAAGCTTAAATGTTTTGTTTAGAAATTAGCAGGTTACTAACACTGATCTCGTATGTCAGAACTGTTCAGTTCTTGATAAATTTGATGTCTTCTAGTTTGTGGCTACCTAGAATATTCCCCGGAACTGAGAACGGACAATTCTGTATTTTTGCCTTGGAGCAGCTTAGGTCAAGTGCAGGAGTAGTGTTCTTGTTCTATTGTTTTGGATGTTAATAGGTCTTAAGAGAAGCAGAGCATGTTTGATAAATGTGGATTTTAACTGAATTTTAACTACTTAAATGATTTTAACTACAGCTGTTTACTACAGTAATCATAGAATAGTTTGTGTTGGAAGGGACCTTTAAGATGAACTCAATCCACTCCCCCTGCTATAGGCAGGGACACCTCCCACTAGACTAGGTTGCTCAAAGCCCCATCCAACTTGAGTGCTTCCAGGGAGGGAGCATCCACAACCTCTCTGGCCAACCTGTTCCAGTGTCTCACCACCCTCACAGTAAAGAACTTCTTCCTAACATCTAGTCTAAATCTACCCTCTTTCAGTTTAAAGCCATTTGTTCTACTCTTCCTCTGCATACCTTGCTTATTGCTCTTCTTCGCTTCTGCCTCTGCAAACCTTGGCTCAAATGTACATGTTTATTTAAGGTTTAAATGCATGCCGGTTAACAACCTTACGTAGATTCCTGAAAATCTCTGAAAATTTTAGGTAATTCTTTAGTATAACAGGAAGTTCCATCTTTTTTTGCCAGATTTTGTCTAAGTAAGTGAAAGGCAACATGTAATGTGAAGTATTAATGATGTTAGAAGTTGTACCTCTTGGGACTGTTTCATGGATCAGAGACATCTCCTTTTTATTTGTAGAGGGTACTGTCCACAAACACATAACATCTTGTTTAATAATTGCTGTTATTGTATTATTTTGTTTATCAAACTTGAGCATTTTGCAGAATCATAGTCTAGATTACTCATTTAGATGTTGACTCTTGGGTCACTTGCCCTCCAGCACATGCTTCTATATAAAGAATATTGAATGTGTAGAAATTTCATGTTATTTAAAAGCTGCCCATTGAACATCTGTGGTGTTTGAGTTTTCTTAATGTGTTAGCTTGTAACGGTTTGTTACAAGAAAATGTTAGCTTTCCATTAGTAAACATCAAAAGTTGGAGGGGAAGTGGGAGTCATGAATAGTTGGAAATAATGTAATAAGGTAAGAAAAATATAAATATCTGTGGCTATCAGTTTATTTAGCAAACAACTAAGGGATGGGGTAGGTGTCTGTCAGCCACCTTCCTTAGCAGGGTCAGCTGACTTATGTTTAAGGCTCCAAATAAATCCTTTGCTTGTTTTCTGTGTTAAACATCCTTTTCTTTGTACCATTCTAAGAAATAGAATATTCACCTTTTGTTGTTGTTTTTTTGTTGTTGTTTTGTTGTTTTTTTGTTTGTTTGTTTGTTTTAAGATCTTTTCCTATCAAGAATTCATTGATTCAACTCTGGATTTTTGGTAATCCTGTAATTATCTGTTTTTGGGTTTTTTTTTGTTTTTTTTTAATAATGTGAAAAATTCTTAGCATCGATACTAGGAATTTTTTTTGCCATTTTGTTCTCTTTGAGCTGACAGATGTATACTTTGTTTCCTTGCGATGGCTCTTTTGTGGTAATCAGAGAGGCTTATGGTTTTGCACGCATGAGTATGCTGGAGATTGGCATTGTACCAAGGTCATTGGTTTGCTCTGTGGTTCCCATTGCTGACTGAGACAAGCTTATGGAAGTGAAGTCTTAGTTCAGGTGAAAGTGGAACGAGAGGTGTCCAGATGTGCACATCTTCTTCCTGTTTCATGATTTTTTTAAAGAAAACCAGGGATGCTCTCCAAGATGTTATAGGATAATGCAGACTATTTGTATGATTCTGCTTTTGGGACGATATGAATGAATGCAAATCATTCTTAACATCATTTTACATATCCAGATTTCACTAAGCAGAGACATGTAGTATTTTTAGGGAGCTGTTTGAAATTCTGCTCTTCTTCACCAGCAATTTATATGTACAGCTTTATATAAGGTAGGGGGAGAGGTGGGTGGAAGATCCCAAAGCTTCCCAGAAAGTTTGTGGGCATTCTTGAAGCATGCGTCAGAGGCCACGTGACCCAACAGCAAGCATCTTGGTAGGATACAGTCTTCAAAGAGTTGCAGTTACAGGTGAGCAAATTATCTTCTTTTATCATTTGCAATTTATTGCTTGCAGAGATAGTGTTGCATATTATCATGGTAGTTCTACTTCTACTCATTCCTAGATATTAAGCACCGTCGACTGCCTATTCTGTTCTTTGCTAACAAGATGGACCTCAGGGATGCAATATCATCTGTGAAAGTATCTCAGTTATTATCACTAGAAAACATCAAAGACAAACCTTGGCATATCTGGTAAATTTTCTTTTCATTTCTTCATTTTTATTGGTGTTAATTTGTACATACATATTCTAGCACTCTCATGCCACTCTTTATGTAATACAAACTAAATGAGCCGGATAAAATGCTGTGCGTGGAAAGAGTAGGAACATTACAATACTCACTGTGAAATTTCTTTTAAAAACACGATGCTTTCAAGTAGACCATGACTTGAAGATTTTCACAAGAGATCTGTTACCCAAATAATGAAATAGAAAACTTCACAGAACTCAAAATGTTCTTATCAGAAGAGTAGCTGCAACTATGTTTGCTGGGAAGTAGAACTATTGTTTTCTTTTCTGAAGGATGTAAAGATTTCCTATAGATGAAACAATTTTGTCTGTACACACAGAGGAGGGGAGGGGGAAAAAACCTCTTTCATGTGCTTTACAGGTGTTAGATTTTTGTTTTACTGAAGTCCTCAGATGTTATGAGTTAAAAGTAAGATCAGCAGCTAAATGCTGCGGAAAAATAAAATGTTCATTTATGCCTTTTACTACTACATTTGATTCACTGGGGTGTTATTTTGGGGTCCCCCCCCACCTTTATGTTGATGGATTCTCTAGCTACTTGAAAAATAATTTTATAGATAACAACAATAACAGCACAGATTTGCTACTGAGCTAAATTTCATAAGCTGCAGAATGAGGTGTCTTAAACAGTTGTACTGTTCTCATGGCAGCTTGATTTTCTTGATTTTATATATAGACAGTTCTAGGATGTATAGTAGTCTGTCAGCTTCACAGTGTATAGGAACTGCATGTGAAGAGGGACAGAGCTACTTCGTTTACTGCATGCAGTAACAGTGATGTATGTGTCTTCTGCAGAACTGTCTGCAGAGGGTGTTGCTTAAGTATATCTGTAACAGAACAGTGTGGCTCTCCCTTGTGTAGGTGCTTTTCCAGAGCCCCTCATGTTCTAGGAATGATTCCTCAGCCTGAAACTAGAGTAGTTTCTCAAAATAAAATTGACCACATCTTAAAATGGTGTTCCCACATTGGGAATGCACTCTAGAATACAATATTTGAGAAGCAGTCTTCTCCAGGTGAAGTAAACTCAAGTGTAGTTTCTACTACTTCGCAGTTCTGAAAATTACAGGTTTAGTGATGAAACTGGTATTATTGCAATATTTTCATTATTTGATTTGTTTCTTCCAGTGCCAGTGATGCTCTTAAAGGAGAAGGCTTACAGGAAGGTGTGGACTGGCTCCAAGGTATACTGTTCTGTACATAATTATTGCTCTGTTTTCATTCTGTTAAACTCTTCAATTTTTTTTTTTAAGTTTTTTTTTCTTTATTTCCTTTGTTTTCTCTCTGTCCAATTCTGCCGTCAGATCAAATCACACAGTGAGTATTGATGCTCTATCTCATACTTACCTTTCATTTATCCCCCTAATACACAAAGATCATATCAGATCCTCTGCCAAAATACAGTACGAAACATACATACTCTTGCAAACAGAGCAAAATGATTTCTTGGAGAAATAATGATACCTGGTGCTCTTGAACTTCAATTTGTAAAGCAGTAACTGAGTTTATACTTGAATTTATTCTTGCTTTCCTGTCCCAGTTTTCTGTATCTCATTGTTGTGTATTTGGAAGCAATGAATAAGCAGGTTAGAAAAATAAATACACTGCTTTTGATCATCCAACTTCAGTTCTTTAGCCAGCTTACGTTGTAAGGATTCTAGTGTATGTAGACATTCATAACTACATAGAAAATAAGGGATCTGGCTTAGACAATGTAACATACACATTCAATTGGGAATTTGGTTTGTTTGCTCTGTATCTCCTTATGTTGCATATTGGTAAGGATCTGGTCTCTTTTGTCCTCCCATGTATAGCTAGATGTATAGAGCAGTGAAGTGTGGTACTGTTCCAATTTTAGCTCCTTCTGTCTAATGTACATTGTAAATGCATTACGTAGTGTAGTATAATGTGAGAAGAAAATGTGTTTGCGATGGTTTTTCTAAGTGTTTTGTGCTGTGGTAGCCACTAGATGTCAGCAATGTACCAGATTCGGTGCCATTAATTTCCTTAAAGGTGCAACTGAGTATCTATGTACCTGATCGTCTCCACTTGTTCGTGGATGCTGTTAGAAATGTTTTGTGTTATTACATTTTTAATAAAAACGTTTGATAATCTTTTCAGGGGAAGGGATGCTATCTGGTAGTAGTTTTCCAAAAGAGATTTGCTGCCTAGCAGAGGAAAAGTTATGCATCCTCTAACATTTAAAAGAATTTTGGAGTGGAGAAGCAGCATCTTACTATGGAACCTCCTTCGCTGTCACTTTGTATCACAGAGAATAGATTCCAAATCATGTATTTCCTAATTGTAGGCATAGTTCCCATTTTGTAGTCTCTTGTTGTTGTTTCCTGGGCCTCTGCTTGTCTTTGAGGAAAATTCTATGTTTCAGTCCAAATTTAGTGTTGTATTAGGCGTTTGGTGTTGTATTTGGCAACAATTTGGAGCTGATGATTTTGTACATCACATCAAGCTACTTAAATACATGGCCATAAAATATTTAGACAAGCATCTGAGGTACTTCTAAGTTGTATATGTAGGTTTCTAAGCTCTGAAAGCAGGTAATTGTACTGTTGCTTATTTACAAAGCTCTTCATAGCTATTCATTTCTCATGGATAGCTAAACTTACTAATTTTCTGAGCTGAAATTCTTCTGGCATAGATTTTACCTAAAAGAATAATGACTAGCTCTCATCTCAGTCCTCCCTAAAAGCTTAAGTGGGATTGAGTTTAAACTCGGTGGTTATACCTTCAATGGATGAAAAATATATTTCAATTCCAAGAATCTATTTCTACTACAGTTCTCCTGCCCATTTCTGGAGCACTGAAGGGGAAAACCTGAAACAACTCAAAGTTCCGTTGGTACTTAAATCCTGGTTTTTGGATGTCATAAACTTAAGTGAAGGAACAGACACCTGTTTAATGAAATGTAGAGTACTTTTTCTTAACAGCAATCTTTTCTCAGTTCCTTTTTCCAAACCTGTTTATGGATCTTTTGCAGCTCTTCATAGGTTTGCTGATTTGAAAAGGGATACATCTTGCCCTTTTTTCCTCAGCAAATGCTGATGTTGTTTATTTCCACATTTTATAATGGAGATTTTTATTGCAACACCGTATCATCAGTAAGGTAAAACTAGCCTGTCTCATGCTGGTCTAAACATAGCTCTCGTTCCCTACTACTGCTTGTAATTAAACTGTGCTGACATCAACATTTTATAATGGGAATGCAATATATTTATGCTAACGAAGAGAATGTTTGAAGTAAATTTGGATGTGGCATTCAGGCTCTCTGTATGGAAAAGTATGGTTATTGAGAGCAAGGATGTGAATTATGCAAAAACCAACTTTGGTGTTCATGGCTGTTGGGGATTCAGTACTAGTTTGGTTATATGGAAACTGTAATGTGTGCAAGAAATTGAAATGTGCATTTCATAGTTTTCAGACTTTGTTCTTATCAGAGTTCCTTTATAAGCTTGTAAATGATTAAAAAAAAAAAAAGAATTATGTGAAAGATTATTCCTGATTAATAACCTATATTTGGGGAAAACTGCTCTGTTATGGAGGAATATCAGTACTGGATAACAGAGCAAGCTGAAAACAACTGCAACAAAGTGCACTGTTCTCCCCATTTTAACTACACCAAAAATATCTACTGACATTGTTCTGTAACATGGACGTACTGGATTTATGTATTCAAAAAGTGAAATGGAACAATTATTCAGCTTACTTGTTGTCAATACTAGATGTTTCTTTTTCTTAACAGATCAGATGCAAGCAATGAAGACATGAGAGATAAATAAAAGATGGATGGTGTTTTCTCTTACAAACTTTGTTAGCAGCTGACCAGTTCTTGGAAAGGAAGCAAGGCTTAAAGAAAATGGAACACTTCAGCTAAATATTCTGTGATGATTTGTCTCTTTTTTGTGTCTCTTCCAGAAAAAGTAAATATAGATAACATAGTATCTCAGGTATGCACATCTATGAATTAAATTGAACTGTGTGACGGGGGAGCATATTTAAAACCAAAACTGTGTAAGTAATAAGCATCTGCATTCATTTGAGTTTTTGGTGATAATTAGCCATGGGGCAGTACACCACTTCTGGGGGGACAGTAACTTTTGAACAAATGGGAGTATTGATATCCCTGAGGAAGAGTAGTCAGTACTTCCTGAAATGAAACTATCTGAAATACCTAAAATAGAGTTCCTACAAACAGTAAGTTTTTTAAATGAAAGTTTTGACATTGAGATTTTTTCAAGTAACCATCTGCAGTAGACTAGTGGAAGAATATTTTGAGGTTGACATGGGTTTAAATGTTAAATGCAGCTTTTACAAATGACTGCAGATGTTTTAAGGAATTTCTCATTATCAGATGTTATAAACATTTTCTGTGCTATGTCATGATTATATTTGTATTCCCATCAATAAAACTTCAAATATACAACATGTCATGTTTTTGCTTTTTTAGACATAAAAATGTTCATTAATGGTCTCTACATGATAGAGAAATTTTCTTTTCAGTTAATCCCATTTGGATTTTTGTCCTTTTTTTTTTTTTAATGCAAATAGGATTTTATAATAAAGCAGTTACCTCTTTTCTCAATCTTTTTTTTTTATTGCATACAGTTCATCTTTCTAATAAGCCAGACTACAGTTTCAGGTGTTTATAGAGCATATGACTGAAAATTCTATTTTGGAAATTCAGTTCAGAGGCACTAGTCTACTAAATCACTAAAATTTAGTATGTATTATACTTGTCTTGTGCATAAAAACTATTTCACTTTCAAGAATGACTTTAATAAACTTTCTGACTTCAAAGATACACTCTAGGTAACAAATTAAGCCAGTACTAAGCACTTTATTTTTGTCATGCCACCTCTTCCCATTTTAATGCTTCTTCCCATGTCTGATTAACAGGAGAACTTGCACTGGGAGTGATGAAGGCGGTTCTTTACTGTATTTTGCTCCCACTACCTGATTCCTGTGGGAGATGCAATGTGTAGGTTTTGCAAAAACTTCTTCCCCTGTGTTAACATTTAAAACACAGAAATGTTCTGTAAGTGATGCCTTTTGTGGCTCACTTAATAGAGGAATATTTGGAGCAAAGGGAACTACCTGAAATGGTAAAACATTCATGTATTTTCAGCTTTATTAAACAGCTAATTCTAAGTCACTTGCTCTGCTCAAGGGAATGCTTGCTGTAAAAATCTTTCTTACAGGATACTATTTTTCTGACAGTTGTTTGTCATGAAAATATTTGTTCTTGAAGCCTGTTGCTGTGCCACCTTTGGCCTTCTGTCAACTCTGCATCTCAAATGTACATAATTAAATATGAAAAAGGAAAACTCATATATAACTCTGAGAGGTTTTACTAACTTGGAATTTTGTGGCAAACAACTTTTGGTTTACTTTGCATTGGATATTATGGTAACAGTACTTGTTGGAAGCATTTTTTCATAGTATAAATATTTTGTAATTATTCTGGTTCACTTAGATGACTTATTTAAATGAGATATTTAATTTTAAGTTGGTATTATTTTTTTCCCTACTAAAACAAGATTTAAATTCTTAAATAAAACCTATCTCCATTTCTGTTTTTATTGAATAAAAGTGTTTCTGTACATGGACCTTAATGGCTTGCTGATAACTTCTTCATTTATGTTGGACCCCACAAGGTACTGTGTTTTTCTTATGGATCGCCTTTATTTTCATGGGAAGCCGTTTGAACTTAGAGCTTTGTTCTTTCACCCACAAATCTGAGGGAAGTACTCTATTACCTTCTACTTTTTGCTTTCCAGTGCAGTTAGTAAGCTCTTTGAAAACAGCATTTATGTTGGTTGTGATGATTACTGTTCCTCCTTCCTTTCCTTTCTTTTTTTTTTTTTTGGCACCTCAGTAGATCTTTGAGTTGGGTGCAGATTTCTTTGAAGAAGTGAGAATGAGGATATTCAAGTGTTTCCTTTTTCCATTACTGATTCAGCCATCGTGTGTCTCCTAGAGCATTTATGATCACTGTGCAATATAAAGCTGCATTTTTTCTTGGTGTTACCATACGTGACAGGTTAAGTGCAAAGTTGAAAGGTAATAGAGTGACAAAAAGACTCTCTGAAACCCTTTGATCTTGACAACCCACACAAGGTGATGTGCTGTTGCTTCTTTGCTACATATTTATGAATTTTCTTAAAAATATGCCTGATCACGTATAAAACTGGATAGCATATTTAATTGTAACATGAAGAAGTCACTTACGCATGCAAAGTGCTGCCTTTTACATCTCCTCTTTACAAGCAAGGGATAATCAAGGAAATGTGCAGATCTGAATTCTTTCTAGCTTTGCCTCTGGTACTTGGGACACAAGTCCCTGGGAATTTTGTGTGTTTAAACCTGTAGCTACTTGCAGGTACGCTGAGATTCAGCATGGTCTGATGACTCCTGGGCAGTTTTTCTGCTAAACAAGTGGATTTCTAAGATTAGGTTGTAAATGTAATGGATCCATCTTTTATCCTTGCAAACTGTAATAATATCTGCCTTGTTTTTTTTATGTACTGATGAGAAAGATAGTTTGCTATGAAAGATTAGACATAGCAGATCAGTGGCATTGCTTAGTTGTCTGCAGGAAGGCATTCTGGTGTGATAATACAAGGAATGGCAGCACTGTATTTCAGTGCCTCCTTAAAAAAGCTGTCCAAATGTCTTGCTTCTCTTGGAAAACAGGTCATTGCTTTGAAGCTGTAACTATGAAAAAAACTTTTTGTTAACAGTCATAATAATTCTAATTCAAAATATTTGTCTTATAGATAACATTTTGTATGTGAAGTTGGATCCAAAAAATAGAACTTCCAAATGATTGCTCTCCTTATCATTTGTCATCTGTTTCTTTAAATCTTCCTGACTTGCCTCATTTCTGTTGCACAGAAATCCTTATAAATTGTGCTCCTAAACTTTCTGTTCTGCTCCTTTTAACTTTGTCTATATCAGAAGACCAGCCTTTTTTTTTTCTTGTTAAATTATTCTATTACTATGCTAGTGACACATTGCAGTTCCTTCCCTGTTGTTTCTTTTGAGAAACAAAATACATAATGAGAGAAGATCACAGGAGATTGGAATAGAAAAACAAGAAAGGGAAAGAAAAGACTTCAGCTGTTCTCTTTTGGAAAGGTCAGGAAAAGTTTGCTCTGGAAGGTTACTTTGGTATGTCCTGATCTTTTATTGTTGCTGCTGTACAGCCCATACTTGACTGCCTAATTTGTAAAATGTGCTGTTACTATGCCAAGGCAATGTTATGGGTACTGTCTAATCAGAATTTGGGATTTACAGTGCAGTCTTTTAACAAGTAAAAGTGGCAAGTGTTTTTAGTAATATTCCATAACCATATTTCAGCTCTAAGGCTCTGTAGCTCTTGTCACAGTAAGTTACATCATGAAAGCAACTGTGTTGGTGTGAACCAGCATTTTATAACTAATTTACTAGTGTTCAGTCAATTGGATTGATGCTTAATTGGCCAGATATTTCTATCCACATGAAGTTCTGCTTGTTCTCAAGAGTACAGTGCTAAGATGTTCTGTTCCAGTGGATGTCAGAACCTCTCTATGAAAATGTTCTGTGTTTACTTCTTCCACTTTTCTAACAATTGCATAAAACTTGCTCCCACTGCCCTTTTTCAAAATTGATCTTTAAAATGAAAGGCTGATAACATTTTTTTTAACCATTAAATGATCTTACATCTTACAAAATAGTTTTCAGAAAATGAAGTTGTATTGCAATCATATTACTCAAATATCAACTCACAAGAGAGTATAAGTTCTCTATGATTCAGTGGACACCTTTGAAATTCACGTGAACTCATTTAGTAAATGAAATGTATGCTTAGAAACTTCATACATTGGGCAGTCTTTTTAAAAAACATCTTTGAAGATCAGCAAATAAACTGTAGATTTAGCAAGATAGTTTTTGGACCAAATGGAGTTCTCTGAAGACTTGCCTCACGGTTCTCATTAAAGGGAAGAAAAGGTAGTTAGAAAAGGATGGAGGAAACTTGGATGTGTAGAAGGAGCTTGTGTGGACTGGAGTAGTCATGCTCACGCTAAAGAATATTAATGAAGCCCAAGCCTCTTGAGACTCAGTGAAGCAGCCATGTTAATTGAAGTGGATGCTTGGCAGTACAAGCTCTTTAGCAAAGAGCATGGCCCTATTACAAAACTGGTTTTGCAGACCAGGATAACTGTTGCTGAGGATCTGATGTGTACAATCCGTTTCTCTCTGAAGTTTCCTTAAGCCTGGCTCTTTTCTGGCCCTTCAGAGTGAGTCTGAGTGCCTCTGAGTTACTGGCTCATATTAGATGAACTCTCAGTTTTGCAGTGTAGTTTAATAAAAAGATAATTCTTTGTGTACTTCAAGCCTATATTGCATTGTAAACAAAAGCACTATCAGTGGGGAAAGTCTTCAGAGTATCTCTTGTGATCTGAACTAAAGCACTAGTATCTAGTGCTTTAGTAGGGTGCATCTATCTGGACTCAAAAGACAAAGGAAGATTTTAAAGCTGTTTAAAACATGGAGTTGAAATCGCATAAGAGAATAGAGCTTAGCCAGAGATATCCAGAGGCCATGCTATCCCCCTAATAATTCTAGTGAAATGTCTCAGAATAATACAATAGCTTGTGGTATGGTACAGTGAGAACTGGGAAAATTTTTTCCACTTACAAAGGATACAGCCATTGGATAAGCAAAGGGGCATGTAATACTTCAAGTTTAGAGAAAATGGCATAACGTGAGTTATAAAAAATAGGCAGTCATGAGTAAGAAGATTTATTAGTGGTTGTCAGGTGTTTTTAGCATTTCCAGCATTGTCTGAATTGGTCATAACACAGATTGAATGATGTCACTAAAAAAAAAAACCTTTGCAACGCTTTTGTTTCTTTCTACGTACTTACTATGTAAGTGAATCTCTTTAAATGCTTGTGAATAAGATTATAACATATTAGCATAAGCCAGGCAGGAACAAAAAAAGTCTAAATATGGATATAACAAGCAACAGGCTGTTCGAGTAAACCATTAAGCGTGTATAGTTTTCATCATTTCTTACTCATCATTTACTGTAAATGGATTACATCAAAGCAACTTGGTCCCAATTTGACATCATTATATATGACATGATTCTGCTGGTCAGTTTTGTTCTTAGTTGAGTGGACCTAGGAAGCATGTAGGGTTTATTCTCCAGGATAGCATATTCCTGCTGGTAAAGATGACGCTTTTCCTTTGTAATACTTTTTATCTTCTTTTGTGTGGGGATCATTTACCTTCTCTATGAGTAGTTTGGTTTCAGAAGGGAAGTGTAACTCCATACTGAGGTGCCTACAATTCACATGTAATTGTGTTTCTGAGGTCTTCTGTTGGTAATTAAGAGTAAGTGCTCAAAACATTTTTGAAGCAGCTTCAAAGTAGGTTGAATAGATCTGAATATCAATTCAATCCAGTGGTTAGACAGTATTACTGCATGCTGCAGTTGATTTTTGATATTTGAGCTTTAATATTTCAGTAATTGATACCATTAAAAAATACGAATAATAGATAAAACAACTGCATAACAGCCACTTCAGGACTGACTTAACGATAGCAGCATATATACAGACCTTTAATGTTGAATTACACATTCTGGAAAATAAAACATATCCAAAGTCAGTTAGTTTAGGTTGCAGAAATACTGGTGGGTTCCAAATTTCCTTTTCATCCGTTTCTTAAATGTTAAAGTACTAGATAATTCTCCGTCTACTCTGATATGTCATGCGACGGTCCAAAATAGCACACAAAACTTCTGTGAAAAGATGCACTAAAGTATGTTAATATTTCCTGTGCTTAATTTAAGGTGGCTGTTCTGTCATCCCATAATGTAAAGCATTTTAGTAAGTGAATCCTTGACTCATACAGGGCATAAGTGAATGGCGGTTGATCTGGTGTTGCCATCAGACTAAATATAAGTGCTTCAGTCAGTTGCTGATGTAGAGAAAAGCTTACAGCTATATTCAGAGATGACTGAAAGAAAGGGAAAGCCTGTAATTACGGCACCAGATTTGAATCAAATTTGCTGGGACTTCTTAGCTCAGCACAAGCAATTATAAACAAATAAATAGCTACTGTTAAAATATACAACTTCTCTGAAAGAAAGAATAACCAAATGTTATTTACCACGCTCCAAAAATCTATGACTGTCTATAAACAGGTAACAGTTGAGCTTCGTTCCAACCTGTGTATATATTGTGCATTTTCTGCAGATATTTAATTCTTTTCTACCTCTAAGATTCCTCTTTTCTCTAGGGAAGGCGTTGGTTGGTTCTAAGGTCTGAAAGTGAAGCACCAAAATTTCTGAAACTTCAAAACTTTGGAGACTTTTGCAGGGAATCCTGTAAGGTATCTGTAATGCCCTTGGTCAGAACAAGAGGGCTTACCTAACTGTTGTTCTAGTTAAGTAAACCAATAACAAAGTAGAACTGATTATTTTAGAAGTTATAGTTTTATTACATAACCTCAGCTTCTTCCCTCTTGCTGTTATTATCTTTGTAATGGATGTATTATTTTGCTTGGATATGGAACAGAAACATCAAACATAACCTTGTTATGTTTTCAATACATCCTTAAATATGGCAGTAGAGATGTATGCATTTCTAGTTAGTTAAAGTCCCCTTCCAACCAGTAGGAGGAAATGTGGATCTTTCAGAAATTCATAGCCATCAGAAAAAAAGTTCTTTTTGTTTGTTTGGTTTTTCCTTCTCTGGTTCTGGGAGCTTAAATGAAGTGTCTCCACTTGTTGGAGGAAGCAAAGTTGTTCTGTGAAGCTAGATAAATGGGATTCTGCAATCTTTGCTGCTAAAACTTTTTATGATCCTGTTTGATTTGAATTGGTAGGGATTACCTGTTAGAGAGCAGTCTGATTTCAGTCCTCAAGAAGATTTTCACAGTGTTTTCTTCCAGATGCTAAGAATTGTTCTTCCCTTTGAAGCACAATGTGCTTGCTGTGTGGTGGTAAGGACTTACTTTTTTTGGTATATATTTTAATTTTCAAACCTTTTTTGAGTAATGTTTTTAAAAGACCTTGAGTTCAAAAGTATTCTGCATTGCAAAAGCTAGTAAGATAGACACAGGGATTGGTTTGTCTCTGTCAGTGTTTCTCTGTTAGTGGTTCAAGGAAGCCATGGGGTCCAGGAACTAATTTTTAGAAAGTTGTGAAACACAACTGAAAAAGGCAAATCTGCAAATTGAAAAATGTACTTTTACATATATGTATGCAAATAGCATAAGTATTTACAATATTAGTGATGCGATAATTCAAAGTGTGTAGACTTCTTCAGAAAGGTATATATTCAAAAATCTAATAGGGAAAAGACGCTCCAGAAAGAAAAGGTGCTGAATAAAGCACAGTGTAGAACTTGCTGCTTCTGTATCTCATGGATTTCCTTTATTTGCATGTAGGACATCTCTTTCTGAAAGCTCTCCAATTCTGCTCTGGTTTCTTTCCTTATATACCATATGTTAGAAGTCAGATGACATTAGGTTACCACAGCATTTCCATCCTCATTGTTCTTGTCAGGCTGATAGTGGATAGAGTGTTAGCAAGGAAGTGTTATCCGTAACCTAGACCTTGTTAAATGAAATGCTGAATCACTGAGCTCTGGTTAGGGTATGGTATTTTCCAATGGTAAGCATCAATAAGAGCACAAATGTGTTTCATATTCGTATTCATGTAAGTGCAACTGATATGAGGTTCTATCAGAAATATCTGGAAACCCTTCCAAACAAGCTATGCTAATTAGATGAAAGTTCTACGTTCAGTTGGAATTAACAGAAAATGGCTTTGGTTCTATTCTAGTGGAGTTTGGTTGTGTAAGATTCACTAAAATGCAAGATTATCAAATCCTTCTTGCTTCATTCCCAGGCATAGTGGAAGTTTACCCTAAAAGAGTTTCTGTAGATCTTTGTTAATTTTTGTTTTGATCTTCACAATTAATTTTCCATTTTAGTACTTCTGCTGCATAGTGCATGTAAACTTCACAAGGATTGTGTGGAGAACAAATAGGAGAAGGCTTCTGAAAAGCTGCTTTAGGAATTTGAATTAGCATGCTAAACTTTGGCCACAAGTGGCACGGTGTGCAAACATTCTCCAAAATAAAAAAGAATACAGTTACGACTCTCAGTAACTACTGTTAATACCATGAGCCATTTCCAGCTGTCTTCTGTAGACACCAAGGCTTTTCAGCAATAGCAGCTGCCCATGTGTCACTCTTTCAAACAATTTTCAGCAAATCAAATGGAGGAACAGTGTTGTTTGTAGTTAAAGGATCCAGGTTGCTGGAAGATGGACAGTGAGTGCATGCTTTACAACAAAAGGTCATAGCTAGATAGGCAATACAGCGTATAAATCCCTGCTAACATGCTTCATGTTAGTATTTTTTTCAGCCTAACATCTTTTGAAATTGCAAGGAAATATTACATGCTGTGACTCCACTCTTTGTATTTATTTATTGTGTCACAGTGCGTATTAAAGCCTTGCCATAATATATTATAAACAGAAAGGAAAAAAATACAGGAGTGCTCATTATTGCAATTTGCCGAACATAAATGTTTTCTAAGAACCTGGAAAATAGGGTTGCCTATTAATAAGAAGTAGCCAAAATGGACTAAAATACTTAATTTAATATGTTGTGCTAAAATGTGCTTGCAGGGAAAATGTACGGCTCGGTTACGTTAAGACTACATCTCTCCCCTAGTTTTCACCTCAGTCTATCAGACAGATAGAGACAGACAGCTTTGACTGGGCTGCTTCTTCTCTGCACCCATGTTTCAACTGTATTTTAGTGGTTCCGTGCCTAAGCAACGCAGCATTACCTGCACATGAGTGCTGCAGAGCAGAAGAGAGCAGTTTCCCTCCACCGACATGGTGTGGGTGCAGCCAAGTGCTTTGGCTGCTCTGAGTATGTGCAAACCACGTGTCCTGCTGTACTTAACTGCATCCTGAAGTGGTTATGAGGATCAATTAATGCTGAAATTATTTGAAGATACCGGATGCTTTGTAAGTGCTAATTATTGTATTCAGGTTTACTACAGCTAGGGATTAGGTCTGACTTAGGCAATAGGTGGGGAAGATGTGAGATGTCTGTGGTGAGGAAGAATCCCAAGTAACAAAGAGTCACTGGGAGCTGAAGCCTCACTGTAGCCTGTTTGCAGTTCCATTTAATTGCTTTTAGTAAATTGTCACTCTTTTAGTTCAATTTTGGAGCCTTGATTACTTTTGAGTGTAAAGGGAGTATCTCCTCTTCAAGGTTCCATAGGGAGCTTGTTACATTTTTATGGCTGTGGCCCTGATTACTGCTTTCCTGAGGCTGGGCAGGTGTGTGTATGTACTCTCAAAATGTGGTGAGTTTTTCTCTATAATTTTTTGTCGTGATACATTTCATAGGCTTGTACTGGCTTTGGAGCATCCTGGAGAAAATTGTTTGCTCCCTGCCTTGGACACTGATGCAAAAAGCACTGCATGAAAAGGCAGGAAGGCATGCAGAGTTGTTCATTGGGATGAGGAGGAAAGCGTGTCTCCGTATTAAAAGTTCTGATGTCAAGGTCAGTTGGTTTTACAAGTGATTTGCACACAGTGAGTTGTTAGGGTCCAGCACCCTCCTGTCTGTAAAATGAGGCTAATATTTCTGTTATTTCAGCTGAGAGAGGTGGGCATTAACGTGGTCGCAGTGCCGCACACTTCGATTTTGATGTGAGCGTGGGGCCTGTGCGTTACGTGGCACCCCTGAGGCCGAGCGAAGCTGCTTACTGACTTAGCACGCACAGACACGTGCGGCATCTGAAAGTTGGCACAAGTGAAAGCAGCGAGCGGGCTGGAGCCGGTGGCTGCAGCTCGGCAGCAGGCTCGCTCGTTCCTCCCGCTGCTCAGGCTCGCACACCAATACCCGCGCGGGAGCGGCCCGCTCCTGCCTGCCTGCCTGCCTGCCTGCGGGGGCAGCAACCGGAGCGCGGCCACCTCGGGCCGGGCCGAGTCGGGCTTGAGGGGTGGCTCCGCCCCTGGGACGGGACGGGCCGCCCCCGCCGGGGCGGAGGGAGGCGTGGGCCGCCGCCTGCCGCCGCGGGGACTCGGTGGCGGGCTGCTGCTGGCGGCGATTCGCGTCCCCTCCCCGGTCCGGCGATGTCCGGCGGGGGCAGCCGGCGGCGGGCCGGCCCCTCCTGGCCCAGCGCCTTCTCCCGCTTCTTCGCCAGGAGCCCCCCGCGCCAGGAGGCGGCGGCGCCCGGGCGGCCGGCGGGCGCGCACAGGTAGGGGCCCGCGCGGCACAGCGAGGTCGGCTCTGCCGTGTCGCCCCTCGGCCCCGTCCCGCCCGGGGAGCGCGGCGGGCTGAGAGGAGGTGGGGCGGCAAGGAGAGGCGGGGGGGCACCAGGCAGGTGGGGCCCGATCTCCCTGCGGGGAGCCGGCCCCGGGGGGAGCGGCTCCTTCTGAAGCCGGGAGGCTGCCGGCACGGCTCCCGGCTGCCCCGTCGGTTGGTCGGTCGGTCGTGGAGATGCTGGGTTCGGCCTGTCGTTTGTAACGCAGCGCTACTTCGGGATGGCGTGAGGCGAGCCGGATGCGGGCTGCAGTGGACGCTTAGGTTCTGGGTGTGCGGAGGAGTTTCCGTGGGAGCTCAGCTCAGCGGGCATCAGCGCCCGGTCCTGGCGCGGCGCAAGCCCCGAGCCGCGGCGGCAGGGAGACCGGCGCTGGGGGTCAGCCGGGTGCGGCCGGGGCTGGGGGCTCGTTTCCTTCGCGCAGCCTTCGCAGCCCTCCGCGTTCTCCCGGGCTGCTCTAAATCAGATAGTAATGCGGTATAAATATTACCGGGGTGTTTCATGCTCCATGCAAAATATGTGGTCTCTGGTAACCTGGTTGTTAATAATATAATTTATTTATTTATTTATTTTCCTTTTTAAGTACGGAGAGTACTGAGGAGATGAAAAAGTTCTGTGACATCTCGTGCATTTCTTCCTCTTCCTTTTTTTTTTTTTTTTTTTTTCTTGCTGGCATGTAGATAGGAAAGAACCACAGATAAAGTTTCCTTCTGCTTCTTGTGGAGCCTTATTATCGGTCTGAGTGAATGAGCATGTTTTTGTGGTGAGGAGGTGTCAGCTGGCAAGGCCTCATTTCCTCAGGTGTAGGACTTACTCATTTTGCTTGTAGCATGTTGTTTTTAATCGTTTTGAGTCATTCTTGGTTCTGCACACGTTTGTGCCTCTGCAGGCAAATAAGCAAACTTTAAACAGGTATCTTGGTGGTTCTTTCTTACCAGTCGTGAGAAATTGCGAAGTGCATTGTTATGTTACGCAGACTACCATACGTTCTCTTTTTAGGTGGTCTCGTAAATGGATTGTGAGTTTTTAACTTTAGGGTTTTTTTTTACTGTACCACCACTGCTCTGCATTTGACACACCAGCACACTGCCAAGGATCCACCAGCCTTTCACAAGCACAAATATTTTCATTTCCTGCAAAGAAATCAGGAGCGATGCTGTTGAATCACGAGCACCTTTACCACTGAGCAGCATGGTACCACCCCTGGCAGGGTGGTTGAGATGTGGCAGAAAGTAAAGGCTTGAAAGTGGCTTGGGACATGGAGGGGCAGTAGCAGAGGTGTCGCAAAATCACTAAGCTTGGAAAAGATCACTAAGATCACCCAGTCCAACCACCAACCCATTCCCACTACGCCCACTAACCACGTCCCTCAGTGCCATATCCTCACAGTTCTTGAACATCTTCATGGACAGTGTCTGCACCGCCAACCTGGGCAGCCTGTGCTACTGCCTCACTGCTATTTCAGAGAAGAAATTTTTCCCCATATCCAACCTGAATCTTACCTGGCACAACTTGAGGCCATTACCTCTCATCATGCTTCCTACTCACCAGCTGTGGGACTAAACAAAAAAGCCCAGTGGTCACCCTCCCCTGGGTGAGGGGAGCAGGGTGATGGTGGTTTGTGAGCGAGATATGCTATCTGTGGTGTGTCCTTGTGGTAGACCTGCAGCACATGACTTGGGGCTGGAGCCTGTTATCTTCATGTAAAATCACAGTTTCGTTTCCTGCAGCCAAGGGCCCTGCCTTTCTCCAGCGGTCCCCAAGAGGTGTGAGAAGCCTTGGCCTCCTGGCCTTCTGCATGACCTCCCCACAAGGGGCAGTCACTGCCGCAATTCCTCTCGAAGCAAGCAAAATTCCTGCAGCTGAGAGGAGTCCAATTTGGTATGTTAAAGAGCTTTTTTCTTGCACCAAGCTGCGGGCGGGTGCATTCGCCTGGAATGCTGACGCTCTTGTCTTTGGTTTCCACTGACAGCCTTCTCCATAGATTAGCGTAATTGCATACATTAGCAGTGCCAGGCTGAAGTGAGCGGCCCAGGTTGGCTTGGTGCGCCGCTTCGCTGAGCGTTGGGTGCGGAGGAATGGATTGCTGAACAGTGGGGGAGCTGAGGCTCCTGTGTGTTTGTTGTTCAGGTGTGGAGAGCAGGAGGCGGATGGGGAACGCGGCTCTTGAGAAGCTCTGTCAGGACATATGCACTGTGGTGATTAATTTCCTGTTGAAACGGTCAGAACGATGCACGTTGGAACCGAATCAAATCAGAAGTGTGTAGCGTGAAAGTTTTCTGTGGAGATACTGTATCTGGTGTTGAGTTTCAGAGCAGCAGAGCTACCAAGGAAAGGGATCAGGAGGTGGAGCGCAGTGGTGTGCAAAGCCACGTATATCTGCAGTGTGTCTGCATCATGCTTCATGTATCCTGTGCTGAATATGACTTATTTGTAAATTTTGCAAGTGTGAGGAGATGAGCCCGAAGTCCAAAAGTTCATTCTCCATCTGCTTCTTACCACTGGTCTGTACTGGTTATTTTCTGTCACCAATGTCATGGTGGCACAATGCAGAGGACATCTGTTATGGACTCAGTCTGCTTTTACATACAAATTAAATAAATGTGAATTATGCTTTGCCCAGTGCTTCCCTCTGTCGTTGCTACTTGCTATTCTCAATAATATAAAATAGGTATTTGTAACCACAGTGTCTGTTTTGGGGCAGTCTACATCCCAATGTTGAGAAAATCCTATTTGATCTTCATAATTCTATCAAGAGTCTGAGTTATTCAGTTAGTTATTAATACAGGTTTCTTTAGACTACCTGGATGAAGATACGGCTTTTACAAGGCAGTCTCTTGCATATTCTTTCAGGGCAGCACAGCTTCCACGCTTCAGCAATTGTCCTGTTGAAAGTGAATGTGACCTATTAGGTCACCTTAGAAACTGTCTGGAGGTGTGGCATTTCACCAGTTGCTTTAACCTAGAGCTACCACCAAAATTTTATATATAGTTTGCACTTTATATTGTGTAGCAGATTCATTTCAGGTTTATCTTTTTCCCTCTACCTGCCATTAGTTGGTCAAATAACTGCCAGCACAAGTGGGCCTTTGTTGGGCTTGTCCAGATACTTTTTTCTGTTCGCTGAAGTATATCAGAAACATCAATCAGGGAAAAACAACCTTTTATTTAGTTTCAGAGGGCTTTTTTCTCTCTCTCTTTTTTTTTTTTTCTTAATCTACATTATTGTTCCATTCATCCATTAGTTTCTAACTAAGAGCTTTCAGAGGTGGAAGAACTTTGTTTATACTGCCTAAGGAGAGATTAGAGAGTCCCTTTCTTCCTCTGGGCTTGCCAGTCATTGTTCCTGTTTATAAAGTGCATGTATTTTTGTAGTGGTTTTTAAAAAAAAATGCATTTGGGAACTACCAAGAATGGACTGAAAGGGGAGCAATGCATTTCAATCTCATTCACCCAGCAAGGCTTTGGATGTCCCCACCCTGGAGGCATTTGAGGCCAGGCTGGATGGGGCTTTGAACAACCTGGTATAGTGGGATACGGCCCTGTCTAAAGCAGGGGGGTGGAAGTAGGTGATCTTAAGGATCCCTTCCAAACTAAATCAGTCTATGATTCTGTTTCTTCTGAACTTGCTATCTCCTGGCTGGTTTTGATTCACGTGCTGATTTCATCTTAGAAGAAATCCATTGATTGCTGGAAAAAAAAAACCTCTGTTTTCGCATAAAGATACTCTTCCTTTCAAAAGGCAAAGGGACATTTTATTATTATTATTATTAGTAGTAGTAGTATTATCATCTTCCAGCTCATTTATGAATGCGCAGCAGAGGTGATGGTTTGTAGAACTAGCAAAGGGAAGAGTCCAGTTATTTAGAAGAACTTAAACTTACCAAAGCAAGACACGTTATGAAAAGTTTCTGTTCACTTACGTTTGAGCTTTTTTCCATTTCTCTTCATTTCCTTGATCTTCCTGTTGTGACTGTTATCTCAGGATGATTCAAAAGTGTAGCAAAGATCCTGATTCAGCAGAATGGTTGCCTACACTTATAAATAAGTAAATATTCTGTATCGTGCTACAGAGGAGCTCCTTGTTTGATTAAAATTAGGTGTAGATGTCAGTGTCTCATGGGAGCAAGACCAGAAGGAGCAAGTCCAACAGCTGGCCTTGTGATTGTGAGACATTTCCTAGAGGAAATGTTACTGGAACATTAATTATAATGGTAGCACTCCTTAAAAGAAACAAACCTACTTTTTACGTGTTAGCAGTGCTGTCTCCTTCCAATTATGTTTGTAATTATTGTCAGATATTCAGAGTGATTCTATGAATCATTTGTTTTAAGGAAGTCTCATGGAGGTGAAAACTAATCCATCAGCAGGTGAACAGAAGACTCACAGGTGGGGAAAAAACAAAAACTCAGGAATATATTGCTGTATTTCTCACTTTCAAAACTTCTTACCCAGCCACTTGTGTTTTCTAAAGGTTTTTTGAACTGCGTGCAGTTCAGTGTGTGCTAGTGTATACTTTTATGCTTCCAGACAGTAGCAGTGCTACACCGCTTACCCTCTGGGCTTTCCTGAGGATATTACTGCATCTGTTCTTTCTATTATTTTAATTTTCATTTCTTAAATCATTTGTACTAACTTTACAGTATTACATAGTATTGCTTATGAAGGACTTGCTGCGTTTTGCTGGTGACCCTGGTGTCCTTTGGTTGTTTTTCTGTTCCTTTTCTTATTGCCTTAATTATAAATTTAGTTAAACCTTATTTGTCAGGAGGAAATTAAGTACTTCTTTAATGTCTTCCATTTTCTTGTCATTTGTAAGCACCATTGCTGACTCCCAGCCCTTCAAATACGTGCCTTTTGAAAATAGTTGTATAATGACCTGTCTATTCTCTATTAACTCAATTTTAACTTTAAGTAATTTCTGAATCTTTTTTGGATATTATTCTAGGTCTAATATGTTAGCTGCAAGAAACGTAAGCATGCTGAAAATTTGGCTGAACCTCTCAGGCTAGCAAAGACAGAGTAGATTCTATATTAATGTTTGTTACTATGCTTGACAGATGCCAGAAGAAAAACCTTAGTGTAATCTGGTATAATCCTACTGCCCAGTGTTGAAGTAGGCCCTTCTCAGAGATGTTTTTCTTTCTTTTCTCTACCTTTTGTATGGCTGTTGAATTCCCTCACGTGTAAAACAGATTAAGTTATTCATCAAAGGCGATCAGGGGCTGTCATACTTATTTCACTTAGTTCCAGCCTTTTAAGTTGAAGGGGACTTGTTTGATGTGAAGAAATGTTTTTTTGCATTTTTAACATAAATTTTCTTTGTAAAATGTGTCATTCAGTACTTTTATAACATCTTTATTTTTCATGGGTTTGTTTTTTTGGTTTTTTTTTTTAGTTTGCATTTTGAAAGAGGATTAACAAAATCTCTTCATTTTGTACTGGCACATTCTGTAGCTCGCTTAGTGTATGGGAAGCAGCAATACTAACACAGGGCATGAAGCTGACCTAGCTTCTCTATGCATCAGAGCAAAAGCAGTACGTAAACAAGCAGCATAAACAGGTCTGAGAGGAAAAATTGTTTCAGTTTCAGTAAAAACCTCCTAAACTACTTAATGCTCTCTGTAATCAAACCAGTTTTCAAGTGGGATTGTTTAATTGAATAGAATATGTTATATGCTATCCCAGTGCTTATATTTGTTGGTTGATTTTAACACTTCTTTTGCCTGGGTTCCTCCTTCTTTGCTTCCCTTTTCTTCATCCTTTACCTTTCCGTGGCTTCTGCGCCTTTCCTTCCCACTTCCTTTATTTGTTTGAAGTAGTTGCTTTGCTTTCCTTTCATGTTCTGTTCTCAAACTCACTGGCTTGTTTTTAAAATTTCCATTTATCTTAATGGCTCCTCCCTACGTGCGTGGCTTACATGTAAGCACAGAAGTAGGAGCCAGGAACTTCACATTTAAATTTCTGTGCAAACACTCCCTCTCTCTTCAAGACAAGCCCTGACAGCCTTGCAAGAAATTGCAGTAAGGCTTTGTCACCGTTGCTATCATTTGGTTTCCGTGACCAGTGTTAGCCTTGGGAACCTTGCTGAGAAGTTGGCTACAGTTTATCTTTTTGAAGCTTGTTCAAAAGAGCTGTGTGCTGTTTTGTGGAGGGTGGGGAGAGAGAAAATAGTTCTGTGGTTGTTGCTGTCTTCTGTTAAAATACTAGCATCTTTATTTTCTCTTACAGTGCTGCTGTGTTTTGACTGACATTTAATGCAGATGTTTGTATGAGTCTTCATTGCTTTCTCCTCAAGCTGAAGGTGCATCTTCTTGCCACTGGACTTTTCAGTGATGTTTTCCTTTCGATTCATTTAACAGACGTTATTCAACATACATGCCAAAACTTTGACTCAATAAAATTCTATAAACGCTGTTTGTAGATCAGGTTTGGACAGTTCTCTGGGCTTCACAGGACGTGGATGATTTCCTAGGTGTGATTTTTTAGGATCTAGAACAAGGTGTTGGCATTTCAGTTATGCTTTTATGTCTATTCTGTGTGGTTGGATTAAAGGGGAAGGATTGAAAGTTGATTTATCATGTCTTCCAGGTGAGCTGCGAAGTTAATAAGTGTGATGTTGATCATAACATTGCTGGAGGATGGGAACTGTCAAACATGATTTTGTTGGTGAGATTGTTACGTTAGTTGATAAACTGCTGAAGTAGTAATTTCAGACTCTTTAAGACATCTGGCCTGGTACTGGGGTATGGAGTAAGGTATGGATATGGGGGGAATGGAGTAAGTAAGGGATATGAAGAGCTGGATGTGGAAAATAATTTTCCATGTCTTTTATGTGAAAAAGTTTTAGTATTTTTGAATCAATCAATGTGACATCTCTACAAGCAGTTTGAGAGAAGATTGTAGCTTGGGAAGCTTGCAGATGAGTAGTGTGTGTTTTTATGGGCATTTCCATATAGATGGCAATATTGCAGAAGCAAATGAATTGCATTGAAGTGGTTAGCAGTCAGTGAATGGGAGCTGCCAGTGTAAAATGATGGCTTAGATAGAAAAAGTGATTCTCCGAAGTATAAATGATAAAGTGTATGTATTCTGTGGCTGAACTTTAGTTACTAGTATGTTAAAGCATTCATGTTTTACTATGAAAAAGATACCAACAAACTAGAAATGGCTCTGAAAAGAGGTCCAGAACAATTTGATGACTGGAAAAGCTGCCTCACAGAATAAATTTGAGTAGCTCAATAGCATTTAGTTTGTCGAAGAGTAGGTTTTGAAATAATAGGATTGCTGATTGAGGCATGGCTTTGCCTCGGGGTACATAACTGCAAGGGAAATTAGAGTTAAGTGCTTCTCATCACAGCAGACCTGCGAGTTGAGGAAGGTAGATGTAGGTTGATCCCATAGAGGAGAGATGAAGCTTGACAAATTTGGGCTGGCAGGCCTAAGTTTTAGTATGACTTTGTGGATTTAGTAGTAGTAGTAAACATGGAAAGGTGTTATTTACAAATACTGTATATTTTTCCATTGTTCACTGACTCTGTTTCTTGTTATTCTTTTAATTAAAACTTAGCATCTTTCAGGAAAATGTTACAGGTGTAATGCAGGTCTGCATAGGTAAGATTTTGTGATCTAGATTATTTGGGAGGCCAGCTTCAGTAATCATAATGGTCTGTGTGGCAAGTAGGGCAACTGGTGTGTATATAGAAAATATTACTCAAAGGTCTGAATTTTTAGCAGTCTTCTTTATAATTGCCACTTAAAAGCAGGAACAAAGAAGAAACCAGTACTGGCTAACCTATAGCTTTTTGCAGATGTATCATAAAAGTTTCATAACTACTACTGGTCTGTTCATGTGGTTTAAGAATCCCTGTACTGTGCTGAAACTTCATGATGACTTTGGTCTTGCACATCTATATTCGGTAGTATTACGTGACTGGCAGTCTTCTTGTTCACATTTTTCAGGGAGGCTCACTCACAGCTTTGGTTTAAGGTACTGGGTGATCATATTTTCTTTATCAACCTCTGTGTCCTATAGGTTCTTTCAGAAGGTTACCACCGAATGTGTCACTGTCTTAGCACTAAGTAAAACTGGAAAGAACTGATGACATCAAGACCAAATGCAGTGCAGCTTTGCAGAGAGGAGTGCTTGTTTCTTTTCAGAGAGAGATAAAAGGCAGGGGTCAGAAACTAGAGTTATGTCCCAGAATGCTGAAATAAAGGTATGAAAGGAAAGACAAAAATTACATTAACCTATGTGATGACTGCACCTGAGAGTGAATTGTATCAACAATATCAAAACAAAGACGCATCATCTTGAAGAAAACGTTAAAGAATGCCTGGAAGGATATATCACAAACAATATCATTAAACATGGAGAGGACAAGCTTGGTTAATTAGTGTTGTATCAGTAAGGCCAAATGTAGCAGCTTAGGGTTGCTTGGTATCCTACAACGCCTTTCAGGTTAGGTGTTCTAGTACAGTGGTAAGTCCTCTCATGAAATGGCTGCTGCTTTTGTGTTGATCCCAGCTAAAAATGGGCAGTATTAACTTGATGCATTGTCAGGGAGGGTTTGGCTGTGTGGAGAGTCATCTGTTCCTGGAGAGAGGCAGAATGGTAGTGCGCTCACCTCTCTGGCAACATCTTTTTGTGTCTTGGCTTCATAAGAACTAAATTCTGGACCCACCGTGTTGGAAGTGACTTCTGTTTGTACAGTTGGAGTATTCCCTGGTGGGAGCAAGAGGCAAAGGCAGCATCTATAAGTGTTGTCACGATATTGTTTGAGTTGAGCTTTATCCAGCTGTCCCTGTTTCCTTAAGGGGTTGCCCGTTAATTGCCCCATTCTCAAACAGGAATCCGTAGCAGGTACCTTGTTAAAAGGAAGGTAAAATGCTTCAGTTTAATAAGCTTTGCATCTGGTCAGTCTTATCACAGCGCGCACGTTTGTGCTTCATCGCACTTTCATACTGCCTGTAGCTTTTTTTATCTAACACAACATGTTCACAATCTGCTGTGTGCATAATATGGGTGAGGTTAGCTAATAGAGGAAGAGAGGGTGGGCTTTTAATTTGCAAGTTCCCAGGGATTGTTGTGAAGAACAAAGCTGGAGGAAGCAGGCTCCTGGTGCTGCACAGAGGTGCTGCAAGGGCCTTTTGAACATGTAATTGTTTATAATTGTCTTGTTCTGTTTTTAGAGACAGTTGGAAAATATCTCACAAACCGCGTACTTAAATTTGCTCCCTTCAGCTCTTTCTTTTTTGATTCCTATCCCTCTTATGTGTTAACTGGATTTGAATACTTGTCTACTTTTCTGTGTTTTGTGTGAGCAACCTTACTGTACGTGTACCAGGATATAAACATTTTTCTCACCTAGAAAAGTCTATGACCTTTCCTATGTAAGTGGTATGATTAAAAACTTGGACCGAAATCTGCTTCTGATTCAGACACCACCTGTCCTGGTATTACAGAAAGGTCAGAACAGATTTGCAGCAGCAGATGAACAAAAAGCATCAGAAAATCACACAAAGAGAAGTTTGTGCAAAACAGAATAGGATCTATTTTAACTTGTATTTAGTCTCAAATATTTAAGAAGTGCCGTTAATCAGGATGCATTCTGGCAAGATAGTAGGGAAAAGCAGCAAGACAGAGGAAGAAATCCCTCCTGCCTTCACTGAAGATTAACCCATAAGATGCACCAACAAATGATGAGCAAAAGCATGTCAGGCAGAAATAGCATAGGAGGGCAGTAGATTACTTGAGAAGTAGCCAAAAATCTTGGATTCTAATCTTAATTTTAACAGTATCTTTATTACTCAGGACAATTATTTCTATGCCTTCTTTTAATTAGTGTTTATAAAATGAAAGTAGTATCTGCCTATATGTAAAAAAAGCAGTTGCAACCATCTATGAGTGACAGCCTGTATAGGTAGGAAGTCTGTGAAAGCACCATGGAGGGACAGAGGTGTTTTCTTTGGTCTCAGGATCACACTGTGCTCCTCCTTCACATCCCAAAAGTGAGTACAAAGTAGACCCCAGACTTGTGCAAGGAGTCCAGGCAGAAGTGAAGGCTGTTGGAGCAGCGGGTGTCAGTAGGGAGAAGGGTGTTCTGAGCTTGCCTCACCACCTGTGAGGAAGTTGTGACCCTCTTGTCAGAAGATTCCTTTATAGGGAGGGCAGGAGAACCCCTGTGAGGCCAGACAACAAGTTGCAAGGTTGTTTGTTTTTTAAGAGCTTCTAGGGCTAATTCTTGGCAAACTTAAATCTATGGTCACTCTTAGTGTGCTATTAGACAGGCTGTATAATAACAGCACTTTGGGAAGTGTAGGATTGTAGACTCATGAATTCATCTTTGGTTGAGAAGTGGAAGTACTGCAGCTCTGAGAGCTGGCTGGCTGATTTAGCAAAGTGATGTGGGTAGCCAACCTCAAACCTAACTTCCAAGCTGCTGAACAGGGGGCCTTATGCTTGCTACCTGGTGTGGCCAAGCACTCCAAAAAGGCACTGCCTCAGAGAAGTTTGAGGCAGCCATGAAACCTTGTGGAGATGAACGATTAATGCAGATGCAACCCAAATGTGCGTGGGGTGAGCCTGTTCATAGTCTGTAGTTTTCAGTTCTTAGTAAAGGCATAACAATTCAGTGATATATCACATAGTTAATAAGTTAACGTTTATAACAATTTTAAATATCAGAGATTGTCCTGTAAAAAATAGAAATATAAGCCACCCTCTTGGAAGTATTACATCTTGCAACTAATGTAGCTTTGCATGAGTATACTGAAGAAATAGGAAGAATGAATCCTTTTTAGCATAAATAATGTTTGTCTTACTTATTTACCAATAAATATTAGATGTTGGCATCCACAATTACAAGTGTGTTCACTGCATCTCTGAGTTTAAACTCATATGAGCAGCACGGGCTTGTGTTGCAGTGCAAGAATATATATGGCATAATTACTCCAGCTTCACTGGGAGGGAATTAAGCATGGAGGTGTAGGGTTTTGAATGGGCCCATAAACTTTACTATAGAAGTATTTTTGACTCTTATTCCAAAAATCCAAGAAGCCTTTTTCCTTTTTTTTTTTTTTTTTCTCCAGCAAAGTGAGCTTTTGTGCTGTAAACACCATCCATTTGGTACAAGTCACTTTGTTTCAGTGGAAGATCCACACAAAAGGGCAGACAGTAAAGCACAAGTCTTATGGGGAGCAGCTGAGGGAGCTGGGATTGTTTGGTCTGGAGGAGGCTCAGGGGAGACCTTATCTCTCTACAGTTGCCTGAAAGGAGGCTGTGACAACATGGGGATTGGCTTCTTCTCACCGGTAACAGCAATAGGATGAGAGGGAGTGGTTTCAGGTTGGATATTAAGAACAATTTCTTCTCAGAAAGAGTGCTGAGGCAGTGGCACAGGCTGCCCAGGGAGGTGATGGAATTGCTGTCCCTGGAGGTGTTCAAGAGCGGTGTGATGCGGCATTGAGGGACGTGGTTAGTGGGCACGGTGGGGATGGGTCAGCAGTTGGACTTGGTCTTTTTCAATCTCAACGAAACTACAAAAACTGAGCCTTAGCTAAGAGCACAAGGTGACCAGAAGTAGCCCTACAAGAGAAGTGAGCTGCAGGATCACAGGCTGAGCTTCCAGGTGTGGAAACTTCTGCTCCTCCCTCATGTTTATCTAAGACCCTGGTGCTGCTGGAGCCCTGCTGAGCTGGGTTGGGGGTGGGAAGGGGTAGCTGAGGTTGAGGAGGAAGGTGTGGAAACTTCTGAAGCTTTCTCTGCTGACTGAGTCAACATGGGGGAACTACACCCTAAAGCAAAAGATTCAGGAATGCAGAAACGCTAGAATATCAGCCATGAAGGGGTGCATGGAATTGCTTCCAAGTTTGTTTGTTTAATACTGAAAAGTAAAGTCTTGATATTTTTTTTTAATTGATTTTAAGGTGCTTATGTGCTGAGCTGTATTCTTTCAGTTTCGATGTGTACTCTGGATTTTCATAGCAAGCAGTCTGAGCCTGGCCAGTGAGGAGAAGGTAGTATGGGGATGTATTTCAGGTACAAAATAAAAAGTAAAAAAATGCTGAAAGGACTGGGGGGGGGGGGGGGGAAAAAAAAAGGGGGAGGAAAAAAAAAAAAAAAAAAAAGAAGAAGAGAGGGGGGGGGGGGGGGGGGGGGGGGGGGGGGGGGAAATCAGAACGTGAAGGAAGAATACGAGCAAAGCAAAGCGCTGAAGGAGCTAGATATAAATGATCTCTGTTGGTAATACTTAACAAAAATGAAATGATGATCTCAAGTTTTGTTTCTGCAGTGAAAGTTCCATAGATAGTGATATCCTGAAGGCAAGAAGAGTGCCTGGTGGAAATCAGACTCATTCTTCTGGTCATAGTATGGAGAACTTCTGTACCAAGTGAGGTGTATTGGCATCAGGAAAAGCAATGCAGATCCAAGATGATTTTTTAAGTTCCCTTTTAAAGGGAGGCAGGAGAAAATAGGTTACATATGTCATTTGTACTTTGGAACATTTTTCTAGTGTGCCAGGCTGCCCTGAAGTGTTGGAGACATCTCCTTCACAAAATAGATAAATGGCACAAGAAATTAATAGAAGTAATTGATTTGCTCTGTGTTACAAGGAGGCAAATAAAGACTAAACTTTTTGTGTACTCTCCCTGAAAAAGCATCTTAGTGTTTTGGAATGTGTTATGAAAGATTATCGGAGGTGCTCTGGAAGTACATAGCTCTATAATGAAGAGGATCTATAAAAGACAGGAAAGAGCTTTTCTTTTCTGTTTTGAAGCACATCAGAAAGATCTTAACCTCAGCAGTGGTTTTGGCTCAGGGAAGCTTGACCCTGAGCAGCTTGTAGGGAAACCATCGTATTTTCTGACTGTATTTTCTGTGTTGTGTGAATGTTAACGTATATTTAGCTGCAATGCCTAATGCACAGTTGGAATAAAACCTTTCTTTTCAGAAGTCCTACTGAGTCATGCTTACCTATGGCTTTATAGTCAGTGGTAACGGGGTTCCACTCTGCATCCAAATCCTTTCTCCAAATCCTGATAGAATTCAATAAAATGCAAATAATGTGTTTTATTCTTTTATTTAAATAGCTTTCTGCTTATCTCATCGTACAAATAAAAACATAATGGCATTTATAAATAGCAAAGCTAAATTTCTAAAATTAACAAAGAAGGCTGTTTGAAGTGGTTATCACTTCACTGCAAAACTGAATGTTTCTCACGTGCTATATTGATATGATGATAGGCAATGCAGGAAGTGATCTGTCATTAACATCCTCTAATATTTTCCTTTGTATGGTTTTGCTTTGTAGTTGCATGTAGCTTAAAGGTTTTTATTAAAATGTTTGCTGCTGGATTGTACTTAAGGATGATTGTAAGAATCAGGGCAAAACAAATGTTCCCCTCCTTCCAGAGATGGGATTCTGAAGAATGTTTTGACCAAGGTAAACTGGCTATAAGGACATATGAGACTTTGGACTACTGACGTTTATAATGGACAGTGAGTGTTGCCTTGGTAATTATAACACATCTGATGTCACCTTTCTAAAATTTCTTCTTAATTTGCTTGCAAACCCTCATTAGGTATGTTCATTGTTCAATAGAGTTTCAGTAAATCTGATGGCTGTGATTTGTGACGATTCCATCTGCCCTGAGCACACTCCATTTGACTGCAATCCTTAGTGTAAGGACTGTGAATGCCTTCTAGCTGCACGGTGGTTGTTGTTATGCCAAAGAATGCTGCAGTGGGAAAGTCATCAACTATGCCTTTGTTTTTTTCCAGAAAAAAGTAATGCATATACACAAAAAGTTTGGGGGGGGGGGTTGTTTGTTTTGTTTTGTTTTTTTTTTTCAGTTGGAGGACAGCCTTAGTTACACTATCTGCCATTTCTGTATGCTTGAGTTATGAATATGTCAGTATGATGTGAAATAGGTACTTTGCTTTCATCTTAAGCTTTTTGGGGCATGGCTTTTTCAGTTGCAGTGTATGCAGAATATGGGCTGTGTGTTGGAAAACAGGTTCTTTGTCCTTTTAAGTCAATGCTCTTTTGTATTTAAATTGAATCCATTGGCTCTCGAGTACAATTGAATAATTCAAGTCCTCAGTGTTGCAAAATATCTTTGTTTTTCAGTTCTGAAAACAAAGGGAGTGAAGCCATAAATTTAAAGAGCAACCAAAAGGAAAGCACAACTCTTCCTGCACTTTTAAAGGTATGATTTTTTATTTATTAATACTAAATTGAACTGAGCTTGCCACATTTGCTTGTGGTTCTTTGCTATGTTTTGAGGTTGGAGTTATTCATGCACAGTGAAGTACCACATAGTTGCTATGTTCTGGGTTAGGATTCATTATGCTAGGGTATGCATGTGGAAAAAAGAGATTGTCCATACTTCATGTTACTGAAACATAGTTCATGTATTTACTTACATGAAAGAAGTGGAAGTCTAGTGCCTATTCTACATGCAGTCAGCCAGTGAAGGAGGAAGTTATCAAATGATGGTTTCAGGCATTCCCCTAAAGTACTGTTTCTGTATAATTTATGACTACCTAACCAGCAAGTGTTTTCTTGACGTTTCACTGGCTGCCAACCAGAGCGTTCTAAGATCTTTCTGCTGAAATTCTTGCACATTGCCTATTCTTCACCAGTATAACCCATGTTAATCATGCTTGTCTTATCCTTTAAGCATTCTGCTGCAAAAACAGACATGTTTCCATGTAATCAGAGTTTTCTCCTGTGAGTCATTTGAGACAAAGTGGTAGCTGCCCATAAAGTTGTGTTTAGATTTAGTCAAATATCATAAATAGCTATATAGAAGAATGGGGCCTGGTCATACAAGCCTCTTCCAAATAGTTGCTGTAACATCATCCCCTGTGGAGTCGTTCTAGCAGTTCGTTCACTCTAGCCACTTCTTTTTGTTCTTGTTCCTAGCCTTGGTAGCGGTATAATACAGATAATCTTGTGACAGTTTCCTCAAAAGGACCTTGACTAGTCCTCCCAACTCCTCTACAGATATAGTAGATTTCTTCACAGGCTGTATCTGAGGTTTTCAGCCTGTGTTTCCTTGACTAAGCACTAGAAGTACACAGGGAAATGGTCTTTTTCCTGTGTCTTGCAGTCACTAGATAGTTTCTTCAGTATCTTGGGAGTATTTGGCTGAGTTTTGGCAAAGGACAAGAGGCATCTTTTTTTTTTGTTTTGTTTCACCATTGAAAATTTTTATTTAATTATCTTGTCTTAGATTTTTGTTTGGCAGCCTAAAGAGTTAGACTGTGTGTTTCACTACCTTTTGAAATAATATCTGACTGTTTGACATTGTATAAGCTTTAGAAGGAAGGTGCAGCTTGCAATTACCACAATATGCTTGTTGTTTACATGTATTGAGTGCTTCCTGTCTTAACTTCTTTCCCTTTTTCTTAAGTTAATCAGAAGTCTTCTGATATACTTCAGCAGTTCTGTATACATAGTAATAAGTGCTCTTAGTTCTGTAATTTATTTTTTTTTTGCATTGCAATTACAACTCGATAGTAAGAAGTGATTTAGAGAAGTGGCCCACCTCAGCCTTTTTTTCGATGGATACAATCCTTTTTTTTTCCTGCCACTGCTCCCTCCAATACACGCTTTTTTGATAGTACCACTCTGTTCAGTGACTGACATTGCTCAAAGTGATGTTTTGTACAAAGATAACAAGAACGTAGCTGAGCATTTGAAGAAATAGAATTCTGTCTCATTTGAAAAGAATAATATATGATATGGAAAAATATTCCAGTTTCATTCATTGAGACATCAAGGTAACTGTTTGAAAAAAAAAAAAAATAATAATAATCTCGTGTAGTTACCAAATGTACTTTGTGAGGAAGTTTAAGGCTGTGTATCTGCATGGACAGGTTTCGGTATCTCTGAACCATGTTCCTTCTTACCAATTTCAGGTGCATAGTGACTAAAAATTGATACCTGTCTGCCACTGAGTTAATGATTTGTCGTGCTTCTGACAGACCTACATGTTATGATTTTTTAATATTCATTGGCCATCTCAGCAGAAGGCCGGAGTTGGCAAAGAATCTGCAAGTCTCTGTCTTAACAAAGTCAGACATGTAGATTGTAACTGACAGGGTGAGGGGAGCAGAGGACCATCATGGGCTACCATAGCTCTTCAGCTGTTCTGAAAGTTTTATGCGCTCTTTTATTCCCTTTGATGAAATCTTTTGCCATGTGAGAGAAAAAGTTAATACCTTATGAAAATAGAAAACTTTATGTTTATATGCCAGGATGATGTTATCAGTTGTCATTTGATCACTTCCTAAGAAATGTGATTGAAATATATTTACTACATTAGTTCATTGCCAGAATGTACACCGTGGCCTGCTTATTATTTACAGATTGCATCTGGTTTCTGTTTTCTTTTTTTGAAATAGAGCTGTAAACAGTATAAATGCTCCGTTTGAATGATGTGATTGTTGAACACGCGGCTCTGTGGTTGTAAACAGGTCTTGTACTTCATGTTGTCTTTTCTAATTATCTGCATTACGTAGTGTCCAGCATGTGTTAGTGTATCTTTAGCCTCACTTTTAGCACTACAGGGACTTTGAAGAGAATATTGCAATTGTGTTTCCTGTACAAGTCTATGAGTACATTTTTCTAGTTTTTGGCAATTTTTGAAAGAGAGATTTACAGATAGAACATAGGTCTACTAATTGAACAAATGCAACTACTGTAGTGAGCTGCATGCTGTTAAATGCCTACTTAGTATAGCTTTGAAGAAATCACGCAGCACTCTTGCTGGTCATGCTTGTGCCACAGGTCTAACCTGGACTTCTGTGGTATTACTATACTGTAGTTACACATCAGTGACTGGTGCTTGGGTTACTTCCATGGCAGTGAGTAGTTTCAATTCCTGACTAGCCTTACATGAGTTTCTCAACCATCTGAGGCTTTGCTTTGGCGTGTAGGCAAATGGACTTGCCTGGCAGTCAGCTCCAGACATCCTTCCTCTAACAGTGCCTGAAAAAAAAAGCATGTTCTCCTGTAATTGATCAGGAAAGAGTTCTTAAGCAACTCAGTCCTAAGAACTGCCCTGTGAGCTTTGTGAAGCAATTGCGAAAGTTTGAGAAAGGATGTACAGATATGATCTACCAAATGTATAATTTAGGTTTCAGATTTTGATAGTGTTAAATATTTTATGATTTAGCCCAAAGGCTAAAGCCTGGATCATAATTGCCTCAATTAACTAGAAACAGAGATTCTCAGTCTTCATAGATAACAGAGGCAGAAAGTACACCTCTACCCCAAGGTGAGAACACTTTTTCTGCCATACCTGATGCAAGTTTGTCTAACTTGTTCTCGAAGACCTCCAGGGATGGGGATCTCTAAGATCTCTACAGCTTTGTAATCAGACAACTGTTCCACTGATTTCTTAAAGCTTGTAATTAGGAAGTCTTTTCTTAGTGTCCAATCTAGAGCTTCCTTGCTACGAATTAAACCTTTTGCAAGTTGTTTTGTGATAAATATTCCTGCACAGTGTGAACGTTGAGAAGAGATTATTCAGAAACTCTGCGTTCTTGCATTAATTTTATTTCGTGTTAGAGATATCTGTATTTAAATGGTAGATAAACTATTTAAATTTTATGTAATGACTCCAATTATGTGAGAAGATGGAGCCAGATTCTTCTTGGAGTTGCAATAATCAAGAAAAGGGCAACAAATGCAGCTTGGATCATGGGGAGTTCCAGTTAGCTATAAGGATATATTTATTTATTTCCCCCTTTGCTGTAAGAGCGGTCAAATATTGACAGAGGTTGTGCAAGAACATTGCGGAATCTTTTACAACATTCACAATTCAAAACTCAGCAGTTCCTTGGACTTAGTGAATCTATGTAGCTGTTCTTACTGAATGTCCATAATTCTGACTTCATCTTTAATTTTAAATTCTACATAAAGAAATCAAAATTAAGCCAATTGTCATAGTTTATCGCATACTGCTCTTTAGCATCATTTTGTTTCATATTGTTTTTATTTCATATGTTACGTAAGTAATGTCTGCATGCTTGCTGAATACCCTTGTCGTAGACCCAGTAGAAATAAATGATTATTTGACTTTTGGGAGTCAAGAAAGCTGAAATATTACTGCCAACCATGATTTTTTTAAAAACTGAGCTACTTTTAAAAAATGTAGCCTGTTGCTGCCCTCAGAAAAAAAATGAAAATGAAAACATTTTTTTTGGAGCTTGTATGATCAGGATTTCTCCTGTGGAATCTAACAGCAGATCTTTTCCTCTTTGGCAAATGTTTAGACTTTCTTTGGAATTAGATGTTATAGGAGAGTGCATAGAATCTTCTGTTTGCCCACAACACCTTGTTAAAGTAATGGTATTATCAGTTATATGTGTTTGGGAAGACATTTCAAGATCATGCTATCTAGTGTCCTGGTAAGTTCTTCTGTCATACTGGAGCTTTTTAGAAAAGATGATCCTGAAACACGCTTCCTTCTCTACTACTCTAGTTCTTCAAAGATTGTGAGCAACTTCATTTCAGGATGGATAAAATACAAGGGCTTCAACCTTGCTGAGTCTGGTGCATAGAACCACTGAGGACACAGATGAGAAAGAGAGTAAAGCCAGTAGCTATAGCCTGCGATTAGAATTTAAGTGTGTGGGGAAATCACACTGTCTTACCCTATTCCCAGTGTACTGCCTACTTGTACATGCATTTTTTTTTTTTTCACACTGAAAGGTGAATTTAATCTTTATTTTTTTAATTTATTTTTGAATATCAGGAAATTATCAAGAGTAAAAATTACTTCATGATTGCAAAAGAATTTTCATTAAAAGGCAGTGAATGGAAGAGTAGTTTTGGGAGAATGTGAGGAAAAGAAAAGAAAAAAGACCATTTAAATCCATTCTTTGTGGTTCATACTAGACCTAATCATAATTAGGGGATGTGTCTGTATTTATATATTGAGAAGTGAGTGCCAGTTCTTACTCTTTAATCAGAGCTTTAAAGTAATTTCAGGAGAAAATTCAGTGAGGAGAATTTTTGAAGTAACTTCAAATTGTATGAACAGAGTTTCTTAAACTATAACATATGCTTTCTCATTCTAGAGGCTTTTCCCGAGTTAGAATTCACAATGGAGGTGACCCAGCAGAAACTTTATTTAAAACTGATCCTCTTTTTTTCTCTTTGCTTTATTTGAAGCCTTTGTGCTTACCACCTTGGTTTTTGTTCACTCGTCAGCAAAGGTGTCCGAATATTTCCTTAGATTTTATGTGAATGCCAGAGTTTCAGAGCATCTTTGTTTCATCTTTTCTTTCATCGTCTGACAACTGAAATGTGTTAAGGTTCCCTCACTGTTTGAAAAATTCAAATGGATAAACAAATTTTAGAAGTCCCAGTGCTGAACTTTCAACAAAGGCCATCATCCTTCCAAATGCTAAATTAAACAGTTATTAAGTAGATGTATTTAAAAAAAAAATGCAGAATTTACACAGTTTAACTAAAAAGTCCCTCCTTTTGTTTAACTTTTACATCTAATTATGCCACGATTTCATTAATTTTCTAATTACTCTTTTGGTGTTCACGTGACTTTTTTTTCCTGTCAAAACAAGCAGAGAAAGGAGGATGTGGAAGAAAAACTTTACAGTATTAAGAAGTCAAAAGGTCCAGAGGCTCAAAGCATCAGTTATTTGTGGAAATACAGAACTCAGATTTAAGTTGAAGCCCCAAAACTTCCAGGGCTGTCTTTGTTATTCTTTGTTTGCTTTTTCCTGATTATTTAAAGGCTATTATTTAGTAAGCACAGGCAGTCTTTTACAATGGTAGAGACCCCTTGCATCGTGTCCAACTCCACTTTAATTACCGTTATAATGAAAACAAAAACAAACCCAACGCTTTGTGTTGTTTCTAAATCTGTTTTTTCTCATGAACACTAGCAAGAGAAGACTCTTAGGAGATCTGTTTATCGTGTGTTTCGCTGCCTGATAGTACCTTTTCCTGATTATTTTTTTTTCTTAATGCTATGACAGTTTGTTCAAGCGAGTCTTGTTTTTAGTCTCTCGCATTATATCCAGTCCTTTTTCATGAGTTTTGCAGTAGACAGTAGAGACAGTTGGCATGAATTGTGTATAGAGAAGAGGAAACTCAGGGAATAACTTACTACTGTCTACAACTCAGATTGTGGTGAGTTGGAGTCAGCTTTTCCCACATAACTAGCGATAGGGTGAGAAAGAATGGCCTAAAGTTGTGCCAGGGGATGTTCAGGTTGAATGTTAGGAAATATTTCTTCCCAGAAAGAGAGATCAGGTGCTGGAAGTGGTGGAGTCACCGTACCTGGAGTTGTTCAAGAAACATTTAGATACTGTACTGAGGGAAGTGGTTCATGAGGAGATATTGGTGGTAAGTGGATGGTTGGACTAAATGATCTTGAAAGTCTTCTCCAACTTTGGTGATTCTATGATTCCCTGTTGTTTGAGAATGCCTAACATCTTTGCCTCATGCTAGTTGAAAAAAGCGTGCACCTACATTATATGGCTTAGTGTGTCCCACTCATTGCAAATCAAGTGGAAGATTACAGTAAAGATGCTGCACCCACCCAGAGAAGGGAAATCTGCTGAAAAACATGCAACAGAGAGTCCTCGTGGGAATGTACTAATCTGTCAGTAACCTGGGCTATCTCCATGTGGATTTTGTTTAGTGTACAAGATCAGCATGTGGTAGAGCTGTTGAGATCAAACGAAATGCTCAGAAATTGTGAAGTGAAATATGGCCATTGTAACTATGTTGAAAGGTCAAAGCTAGGCCCAGGAGCATTGTTAATTTTCCAAAACGCCCAATATTTTAATCTGACTTTTCAGCGATTTCTGCACATTACTGAAGAGAAATTTTGGAGTAGTGCTGCGGCCATTTCTCAAATGAGCAAATTGTTGGGGTTAAATTACTGGGTTAGGATCCTTGAATGGGAATCCTGATGAACGTCTGTCTTCTCTCACAACAGTACTGTGGTGAAATGAAGTGGTTAGGGTGCGGAGGTGCATCCGGTGGCCTGTGGGGTGTTCTCCATTGGCAGCTTCCCCCACAGGAAGACAAACCAGCTGTGAGAGGTCTCCAGGCAGTTGTCTTTTGCTGCTGCTTCATAATGAGCATTCGCTCAGTGAGTGAAATCCGAAATGTCTCACTGCTGTGGCTGGGAGCTAAGCCTTTGTTCATGAAGATCTGTGTTTTAATGCTGTTAATGTTTTCATTTCATTCACTTGTTAAGGCAATAAAAGAGTTTGTATTCCTGGCAGACTGATACAAACCCTGCCAAATGAGAACCTCTAGCAATTTGAACTTCTGCCACTTGGCTGCCAAGAGGAGGGCAGCTACTAGGGCTGCTGGTTGCAGCATGAATTGGGGGCTGGGCAAGCCTGGCTGGCAGAGCAGCCCCTGTTCAGATGCTGCTGGGTTCTGCACTCCAGGGTTGCTGCTCACCACAGAAGCAAGCCTCGTGCCTGTATGTAATTCAGTTTGGGGCATGTCTCTTTGGGGCCACAGCCAGAAGTGGATTACAGCCTGGAAAATGTACCTGTCTTCTGCTGAGTAAATTGGCTCAGATAGTAATCAGACTTGAGACACATATTGTGGGCTCATATGTTAAAGTCCAATCTGACAGCACTCCTCAGCAGTGGTTGCTCAAACCAAGTGAGACCGCACCACCTGACTGCACAGTAAATACAACTTTGGTTATCACCACAGCCTCTTCAGTCACCTGTTAAAAGTTGCAGTCTTGTTTCCTGCTCTGCCAAGTTTCCACTCCATGCCAGCCCAACTGTGTGTGACGTCACAGGACCATAAGGTAGTTCTGGCTAAAGGGGCTCCAGGATGTCATCTGGCCCAGCCTGCTGCCCGGTGCCTCAGGGTTTGCCCAGTGAAAACTTGGAGTTGAGAGTTGCTAAAGCAATGAAGACTCATGAAAGTTTTATATAGCATGTCACAAGCAGGAGAGTTCATGGAGAATGGGAAAGGGAAGGCAGGGGGCAGACTGGTGGCAGTCAGTGTATGAAGAATGTCTCCAGAAAGACAATGCAATGATAGGAAAGCTTAGGTCTTTCTTTGCATCAGTGATGAACTGGAAGGAGATCTGACAGGCGGGTTTCTACCCAAAAGCTGTTTGTGTGGTACGCCTGAGAAACTGTTCAGGCTACTGTGGCACTGTAAGAGGATCTTTTTAGTCTTTTGACTAATGAAACAAAGTGTAAGTAATATCAGGGTCAGTGGTGTCCTTCCACCGTTGTAAATATCTGCTGAAGTTTAACTGTGAAACAGATGCAGCTGTTCTGCTGAGATGAACTATAGGCCTGGGCTGCTGAAAACTGGTGGGATATATCAGGGTAATAATTGCTCTGCATATACTTGGCACCTTTTCTGCTTTTTCCTAAGCACTTGCCAGTGGCTTCTGTCATAGGCAAGCTCAGAGAATAAAATTGGAAATAAAAAGAGAAAGTTATCATGATGTTGCCTTCTGTGATTGCTGTCATACTGCTGTGCTACTCAGGCACTTGCATCTGAAGCCTCCTGCCGTATTAATGACTTACTGGATTTACAGGTCACGCGCTTTACTCTCATTAATTTGAATATACCATTATCCTAAAATACATACTTTAAAGTCTGAGACAGGAACAGGTTTTTTTGTGTAACACCTAAAAGGCGTTCCAACTTCAAATTGAAATTTTGTGTGCAAATGATAGAACATCAGTAGCTGATGCTCTCTCTTTTACAGCAAAGTGAAGCAGAGTAGAACATAAGGAGAGTAGGATTGATTATATTGAAGAGAGGGAAGAAAGATTTGCATAGGTTCTGTTTTGGGACTTAATATCCACAATATCATCAGCTATGCATAGTGTAAATGTTCTCCAGGGCTTCATTATGTGAGGTACTCCTCATGGTTAAAAAGGTATGGAAGGACCCTTTCATATTAAAACTTCCTGTTCTTTTGATTTAGCAGCAATTAAGCAAGGAAAGGAAAATTAAAGAGCAAGAAAGACTAAATAAATTTCTGTTTCTGGAAACAGAGTCTACAAAACAGCTTTTCATGCAGGATATGAATTATGCTTATACTTAAGAAGCAGTGTTTTGCAAGCATAATGTCTCAGAGCTGCTAGAGGAAGATTTGAATATGCAGAGGTTTAGCCATGTTTGAAGTCTCAGTTCCTAGTAGAAAAAAAAATAAAGCATTTCTGGATACAAATGTCTTTAAAAGAATACAAATAATAAAAGAATAGAAATGCAGATAATACTAAATAGTTAACAAGTTTTGAAGCTAATATTTTCTCTTATAGTTAATACATTTACCTGTTAATTTCATAGATACTGCAGTAATCAAAACAAGTTTATAGCATTTAGCAGTTATATCTGCAAAGGAAATAATACGGTTTGTATACGCTTCCTGTTCCAAGATACTCTTGTAAACATGATAAATTTGTGTGAATCACATTAATCACAAAACAAGGAACAAATACTCACCCCCTCACTTAAAGGTAAATCAAAAGTAGGTATTGAACAATGCTGAGAAGTTGATTACAGTAAAACATTCGTATATCATCAAATTTTGGGAATTAAACTACTTGTTTCTGTTTTGTAATGCTTTCTACAGAACACTTAGTTACGATGAAATAAAGTTAATAAATCAGGAGATTAATCCCAGTTTTGCATGTTAACTGGATAGTTTGTCTAGTACTAAAGATATTAGCCATCACTATGGCACTCCTGTAAGCTTCTCTGTCTTCTATTTCATTTCCAGGCATGGGTCTGGATAGAGTTGACTTGTAAGATTCAGGGCTTTTTCACTTTGCACAGATGACTGCATGTCTTTGTGATACATCTGCAGTTAATTTATGCAATATGAAGGGAAGCAGGTAGGGTTTGTCATGGGGGGAGGAGGGGGGCAGAAAAATAGTCTAAAGTTTGACTGAACTTGCTGTTGAAAAGTGTAGTAAAAATTTAATGTAGGTAAATGTCTTATCTGTATGAATAAAACAGGTTGTATGGATTTCTCAAGGCACGTTAATGCCTTTTAATTTCTATCCTCACATAAGAAATTCTATTTTCAGCGCATAAATTTAGTCATTCAATATTAAGCAACTGCATCTTCTATCTGATGAAAAAGATGGCAAAATATTCCTTGAAGATTAAAGACCATTACCCCTTAGCAATACTAGTTTTAAGAAGTTGATGTTCCTCCAAGCATGGACAAGGTGGTGTTCATTAAAACACTTTTTTCATCATTAGCATGATCCTAGATGCACTATCAACAAATTACTTGCTAACTTACTTGGAATACATATATTTTCAAGTTGAAATAAGATAAGTAAGCTAATGAAAATAGTAGCTTTCTGATTGGATTGGATGAGTAGGTGTTATCCAATTTGAAACAATTAGCCCTGTCCTGTGATATTACTGACACAACTGAAACTTGCACAGGAGTTTTTATTCATGTTTTCCTTTCCCAGTCCTGCTGAGCAGGATAAAGTTCATCTAAGAAAACCTGGGATAACCTTATTCTGTTTTAAAACACTGGCTTGAAATTACAAGAATAGTATTGTGAGGGTGAAATAGGCAGCAGTGGCATATAGCACCCTCTGCAAAGCAGAGGATGGAAAAGATTGGACGGGAGGTTCCCAGCAGCTCTTCCAGGAGAAAAAATGAATGGTGGTTTAAAGGAGGTGTCAACCTGTGTTAGTATAAATTATTTTCAGTAGGCTATAAGCAGCTCTTGTGGAGTGGGTGCAGGGAAGCAGCGACATGTAGGACTTCGGCTGTGTAGAAAAGTGTGGTTTGAGATTGGTAGACTGTGGAGCTGTGTTGAGAGCACAAATAGATTTGGAAATGCAGTAGTGTGATTACCTGTGGAGCTGTAAGAAAGATCGCCAGAGAGTGTGCTGTGGGGGTCACTAAGGATAGCAGATGGGATTAAACTTTGGCACAAGTTGAATTTTGTATCCAAATTCTGTTCATAATTCTTATTTTTCTTTTCAAAGAATGGGTTACTAAACACTTATGACCATGTTATCTTTTGTTATTGTGTGCTTATGTGTATTTGCAAGCTGAGTAAGCGCACAAAGCTTTTTTCACAGATCTGTGCTTTTTCAGTCTGCTTATAAGTATTTAATGGTACACTTGAGTTGGAGTATAACCTGAAGGAAGGAGAGTCCTCCTCGGTCCAGAGCATGTCGAGGCTACAAGTGGGTAGCACCTGACTTGAAGCACTCAGAAGAACTGAAAATTTCAGGAACAATATGAAAATCAGCAGTCTGTCTGCTAGTACAGCAATGTATCATTTACCTTATATGATCTGTGAAGAAAGAGCTGCTGAATACAACTTACTTTTTTTTCATTTTAACTTTTTTTAGGCCTAATCTCATAATTCCCTTGTGGCAGGACATACTTGTCAGTAAATATACGCTAGCATTAACTAAGAAACTCTACTGCTCACTTGTAATATAAGGGCATGAAAGCTCATTCTTTACTTTTTCCTTCATTTTTCTGCACGTTGAAGTAACAGTAGTTCTCCATCTTTCCTCCTATGTTCTACTTCCACAGCAGCTGCCTTGTGGTTCTTCTAGCCTACATAGCCTTCTTGGCTTTTTCATACATGGAGAGAAGAGATGGGCACAAGGTTTTGGCTTTAAAAGGAGCTTTCAAACAACGAATTTGCTTAGAAGCGAGTAAAAAAATAAGAAATTTGGCAATGCAGGGAAATGACGAGAAATGTTGCCTTTATCTATCTCTTGATTTTATTTTAGGTTTATCCAAATGAAGAGAAGAACCATTCCACAGAAGAACTTAGCAAGTCTGATATCCAAGAGGAGCTGAAAAAGGCTAATAGCCTTCCTAGTTTGACTCCTGGGAACAAAGCAGCAGATAAAGACAAGCAACCCCGAGAAGGTTTTTTTCAGTTTCTTGGAAGCTTGTTTAATCTTGCAACAAAATCTTCTTTGGTGGACTCTAAACCATCCGCCTGCCAAGATGAACCCAACAGATGTGAAAAGGATTTACAGAATACAAATACCCTTACAGAGGGCATGCAACCACAGCATCCAAAAACTGAAGAGCCTGTCTGTTCTACGGCTAGAATAAAAGAGGACTCTGTAAATAAAGATGACATGATCTTAAATAACATTGGGAAAGACAGTTCACAGGATCAGCAAGGAGGCCGGAAACGATCTGCAGATGTGAAAAAGTAAGTTTTATATTTTAATACTACATTACAGAAAAGCGTATATGTGCAGAGAACTACGGTGACTAAGTTCTGTTGAGTGGAGGGCAGATGACTGACGTTCCCAAAGATGTTTGGAGTGTCCCTGACTCAACTTTGTGCTATCTTCTGTAGTAAATACCATAAATAAATGGGGAGAAGTCAACTTCTACAGAATACAACTTTAGAAGTGTATTTGTAGTGTATAGAAGTTTTCTGACCATGGGTGATAGATTCATTATAGATCATTCTAGATATGAGGAGAGAAAAGATGTGGCACATAGAAATGCATTCAGAACTGTAGACTTATTTAAAAGAAAAAAAAATACAAAACTTATTTTATGTCTGTACTGTGGGCTAAGTAAAAGTTAAATTTCTTGTCATTTTTGTATTTCACTACTTCAGTGCTTTTACTTTTGCAAGTAAGGTTTCCACATCTTTAAGTTTTCTCTCCTGGTTTATTTAACTTGGCATTTTTGCTTATTTATGTTGTTTCCCTTTGTTCTTAGCATTTTTTTTCTGTAATTAAAAGGTTATATAAAGTACTCTATTAGCCTAAGTATAGAACATCCTCAACAGTCCTGTAATATTTCCAAAAAAATATTCCCAAAAAACTGATGCCAAGGGCGCTGATGCTCATCCAGGAGTAGAAAAGCCAGAATATTACCTATGCTCCACAATGTATATTAGAAGATATTCTGTCTCTGGTATAAACATACATAGTATTCCAAAAGTATTTGTAGCTGTTACGTTGAATACTTGACTGTATGTGGTCCAGTTTCTGCTTGGTATCCAGAATGTGAACTTGCCCATCTGTAATTAATTCTCACTACCAGGATGTGTATTTCAAATTTTAAGCCAAAAGTAATGACTTGCATTCAGTAATTCTATACAAGTACACCTGTGGTTAGTGAAAGGAAAGTAACTCAGATTTCAGAATTGGTAGGTGCACTGAGCATGAACACTTTTTTTTTTTTTTAATTGTTGGTGGGTTTTTGTGCAAGTTTTAAAGTGAATTTGAATTGCATTCAATCTATTTATCTATGGCATGTGAAGCATTTCATCTCCAGACAGAAGATCAGAGGTTCGCAAAGTATCTGCATAATGAATTTTGCTTTCACACTGGGGATGCCTATATCTCTCCTTGTTACTCAGTTTGGCTGATAATTTTGAGCATCTGTAATTCACCTTTATATTATAAACACAATGGTGATCTGGTTATAATTAGGGGACATCACCTCTTCAGATGAACCTTAGGCTGCATTTCCACCACCAAAATACCATACTGTTTGTAATAATAACGATTTTGTTTTCTTAAGTACTCTTTGGTTTGGTCTGATTGTTACAGTCAGCCAGTTTTTATGATGGATTCTTAATGTACTAGCACGTCTGACACTCCTTCCAAAATGTAAATTGCAGCCCATGACCACTTCACTGACCTTATCCCTTTAATTGTTATCTTGGGAGGCCTAGGTATATAATGTTATTCAGTCTAGTTTCTGAACAACTGTTTTTTCTTAAAAGATGGTGAACAGGCTGGCATGCTTCAGGAACCTCTCACTGCTGTTTGCTGTTTTGGTCATATGCTCTGGAAGCTAAGATGTAGTTGTGTGCCATAATGCCAGGAGCTGTGCAGATGCATGTCACTCCTTCCCTCAAAGAGACCATAGTTAAAAAAAAAAAAAAAAAATGCAATAGGCATCAGTAGATGTTTCTCACTTTTTCTTCAATTCATGTGGTTTCTTCCATCTTTTATCTCAGTGTACTTTCTACTGTGTTTTCTTCAGTGTTCGCCCTTTCTCACTTTCTCCGTACGCAGCTGTTGATCATATTATTCAGTTTATGGTGATGGCAATTTGTTCTTTATGCAGTTTTTTCCTCACTCTTTTTGATGACAGAGCTGATCAGTTCGTATGCTCTAGTTCTGTCACTTACCTTCAGTCACTCCTATCTATTCAGATGACTATGAATACTGGATTTTCAGCTAAAGGCCCAAAGTTTGAGGGAACTAAACATGGCAATTGCAGCTTGCAAAGGAAGAGTAGATGAGAGGCATCCATGTGCACCTCCAAAGAATTCAGTCCCTTGGATAATGCTATAAGAGAATGGTGCTCATTTCTCCTTCCAGGTGGAAACTTCTGGCTTCTGCTGACTTTTCAGTGTATGAAGCAGCTTTGTTCGACTTCTCAATTTTATGGATGCTTACGGGTCTGTGACTAGGTTAATGAGAGGGGCAATGTGTTGGGGGTTTTTTTCTGTTGTTTTTTTGTTTGTTTGTTTTGCTGTTCTGTTTGTTTTATAGTGCACTTGAATAGATGCTGAGTAGTAATGGATGAGATGCCAGGCAGTCTACACACATAGTTGAGAAGGTCAGACAGTTTCAGTGTTCAGAGCAGTGCAGATTTATACATAAGGCATTAATGAATGCTTACACAGTTCAGAGTAATTGAGAAATAGCTCACTGAAGTGACCTCTTTGTTTTGCGTAGGTATTTTTGAGTTAGATTGGTTTTATTGAAATCAAATTTAAAACTGACATGTTCAATTGACTGTATTTTAGTATGGCCTATATTGTGAGATAACCTATGCAAATCAGTGTGAATTTTTATCTTTGTGGTTTACTTGTCTTATAATCAAGCAGGAATAAAAACATCTGTTACAAGTTTGAAAGAGTGAGTTGGTCTATGTAGAATTTTTTTCTTTTTTTCCCCAGAAACTTCTAAATGTAGCTGTTGTAATATTGGACAAACATTAAAACACATTTTCCGTTTAAAATTATTCTCAAAAGTAAAGCTTACATTCAACCCTTTTTGGCTCAGCACACTAAAAGTTGGGCAATCTCAGCGCAACTTCTGTGTATGTTTTTCTCTGCCTAACTATACAGTGAGAACTGTGTTTTAAAGCGATTGCTGAAGAGAAATCGAAACAATAGTGTGGAAGCAGAGGTTTGTACTGGTCACCGTTTTGATCATTTGAATTAAGAATGCCTATTGTTTATGTTATGGGGATGATTATGTCAGTTTTATTCTCTTTTAGTTTATTATACCGTAAAGGATGTGGAACAGGTGTTTGTTTTTTTTTCTCTTCAGTGCTAGCTTCTTTGCTAAATATTATCTAACTGATTTTAATTTAGCATAGTTAAATTGTAAAAAAACACTGTTGATGACAGATGGCCTGATAGTTTTGTAGAATGTACTACAAACTAGCTAGCTGTGAGTGCTAAAAACATGAACAGTGATGGGCAAAAAGACGTAGCAGAAAGGAACAGAACAGTCTGTAGGTATCATGAAGGAAAGTGATGATGTGAATGTGGTTATCTGCTAATATCTTGAGGATTGAGTCTTAAAAGACAGATGAAACACATTAGTGATCCATACGTATTCAGAGGCACTGCTGATTCCATTTATTGTTATGTTAAAACATAGTTTTTAACATTTATTTCAGAGAAGAGTTTAAATGTAGGGCTTTACAAATATTTAAGGTGACCGCAAACATGTATTATTAATCTTGTAACTGTTTCCTTTGTCATGAGGAACATTCTAAATGAACTTGTTAATTCTAAACTACTGTTAAATATTAAATTAGAGGTTGTTATCTGTGGTTAGGGGGAGGCTGCAATGATAAGTAAAAGAGGAACAGTTGTTAGGTTGCATAATCTCCATGAGAGTTATTTTGTGTGGTGTATTTTTTAATAAAAAAAGAACAAAGAAACTTTCAGAAATTAATAACTGTCAGGGAGTCTCAGTGTGTGCAAGACTGAGGCCCAGACGACCTGATTAACCTCGTATCCTTAAAGCAGTGTTTTGCAGAATACAAGGAAATGAGACTGCTCTGACTTTGTAGATTGAGGTTACTTCTGCCCTCAGTGGGAGGCCTGGCCTTTAGTAGAGACTCGAATTTCCAGGCCTTGAGCCAAGAAGAGTGGAATTTGTGAGCTCAGTCTGTAGAGTGTGTGTTTGCAAGGGACAAAACACGTAGGCCACATTATTTCTCCATCACCCTCGCTGGCTGACAGGCTCAGTGGTAATTGTACCTTACGGGCTTCTGGTCTTTTATCCAGACGGTGACAGGTGGTAAAGAAGCAGCATAGAGGACAAAACCATGATAAACTGAACAAAGTCTCTAGGCAGTAATTACTGTAGACAGTAAGGTAATAATTGTGATACTGAAGATGAATGATGAGAGTTAAGTTGGATAGGTCTCCAGCTATTGCATCCATTCGTTTTCCAGTTGTCTGGGGTGGCTGATTATTTCACGGAATCTAAGAATTGTAGGGGTTGGAAGGGAGCTCCGGAGATCTAGTCCAACCTCCTGCTAAAGTAGTTACCTATAGCAGGTCACACAGGATGGCATCCAGGTGGGTCTTGAATATCTTCAGAGAAGGAGATTCCATAATCTCTCTGGACAGCTTGCTACAGTGTTCCATCATTCAAACAGTGAAGAAGTTCTTCCTTACATTATTATCAAACTTCTCATGTTACAGTTTCTTCCCATTGCCTCTTGTTCTACTGCTGCTCACACTCAAACAATCTGCCTGCATCGACTTGACTCCTGCAATTTAGATGAACAGTGATAAGACCCACTTCAGTTGTCTTTTCTCTAGACTGAGGAGTCACAGATCTCTCATCCTTTCCTCATACAGGAGGTGCTCCAGGTCCTTAATCGTTTTTTTACCCTCCACTGTACTTTCTCTAGGAGATCCCTGTCTTTTTTGAACTGAGTAGCCTGGAACTGTAGTAGTCCAGATGCGGCCTCCTCAGCATAGGAGGAGTGTGCTGCCCACACTCTTTTTATTGTACTCTAGAATGTCATTGATCTTCTTTGCCACAGGGGAACACTGATGGCTCATGGCCAACCTGTTGGCCAGCCTCCCAGGTCCTTCTCCGCAGAGCCCCTCTTCAGAAGGCCATAACCTGTACTAATGCATGCGGTTATTCTCACCCAGTTGTAAAAGTCTACAACTGCTCTTGTTAAACCTCATCAGGTTCCTCTGCCCAGCTCTCCAGCCTGTCCAGGTCTTGCTGAATGGCAGCACAGCCTTTTGATGTGTCAGCCACTCCTCCCAGCTTTGTATCATTAGCAAACTTGCTGAGGGTGCATTCTATCCCTTCATCTAGGTCACTGATGAAGATGTTGAACAAAACCAGACCCAGCACCAATCTCTGGGGTAACACCACTGGTTACAGGCTTCTATCCAGGCTTGTGCCACTGATACAACCCTCTGAGCTCTGCCAGTCAGACAGTTCCTTACTATTGAGTACTGATGCAAATAACTAGGCTTGCTCTCTTCTTTAAAAAAAAGTTAGTGATGAAGGGGTGTTGTTGGTAAAATACAGTCATAAGATAATGTTTGTTTAGCTGTAAGTGGGAAATAAGACAATGCATTGACTGCTACATGTGGAAAAATCTTAATAGTGCTCAGTGGGTGAGTACAAAGTATAAAAGTGTAAAGTTTGTATTTAGTTTTAGACTTTACAGTTCTTTCTAATGAAGTTTAAAAGCAACCTTTAATTGATGAAATAATACTTAAAAGTAAAACCAATGAAACAGTGGGAATGCACTTTACTTAGTTTCTCACCACTGAAAGTCTCTCTCTCAGATAGATCAAAGTTTCATAATGTAACCGACAAACACAAAACATGATTTTACTCCGCTATATTTCTTGTCTTTAAATAGGAAGAAGCAATTTGGCTTCAGAATTGAAACTGTTTCCCTAAGACTCCTGAAAATGACCTTCTTACATTAGGTACCTACCACATTCTTAGGAATGCCTGTCGTGGTAATGGGCAATACACCTTACAGGAAACTGAGAACATAACTCAAACTATTTCCTTTTCTTTTTCCCATGGGGAAAAAAAAGAAAAAGATTGTGTGAGTGATGACCCAAATCTTTTCTGCTGACTGCTTGCCATTTGCTTATTTTCTTGTACAATCTTTTAAATTTTTTTATAACATCCAGTAACAGCAAGTGGATGTTATTTATAGTGAAATGTCTAACAGTACTACTTGTGAAATTGCACTTGTTTTGGAATTCAGCAAGAACCTTTATTGCATTGCTGAACATGATTGATGAGATGAAAATCAAAGCTGTTGAAAACTCTAAATGTTTCTATTGTAAAATCCTGACCGCTAGTTAAGATTGTGATACTCAAATTTAACAGAGTATTTAGGATGCTAACTTCTCCCTTCTGTTATGATGCTTGTGGACATGGAAGTGAGTAAAAACTCACTAGGATTTCCTAACAGTGAGTAGAAGATGAGGGGATGATTTCAAAAGCAGTGCTCAGAACAATCTGCTTCTACACTTTGCACCCTACCAAGAACCAAGTTCTTGTAATAGTTTAGCTACAGTATTGCAAGGTATTTTATCCAGAAGGAGAGGTAGTCTGGAGAAGTGAGGAGTTTGAAATCAAGTGCAGGTCTTTTAGGTTATATATTGTTGAATTTTGTGAGGGTTGCTTTCTTTTTATATAAATTTTAAGTCTAGAAAAACATCTGCTTGCTCATTAATTGCATAGCATTTTCCATTTTAATACTGTCAAAAAGGCTGTCCTTTTATTTTGCTCTGCTAGAAAAGCAGATTGTAAAATCCTCCAGATAAATCTGGTTCACATGTCTCTTTCAGAGCTTGTCATTCACCACTGTATTACCGGTCAGAAGCAGTCTTGTGATTCAGAAACACAGGCATCAATTTGTCTGATTGATTATTTATTGTGGTTTCAGTTCAGTGAGCAAGTAGCAGCATTCATCTTTCTCCATAGTTGTCTTTGGCGCAGAGTCAGGAGTCGATCAATGGATTACAAGCAATGGTTTCACCAGGTAACTCCTGAGAAATAATGTAGAAGAGTGGGGAAGCTACCGTGGCATTTGCTGAAATCGAATCCATCTTGTGATCAGAGCCATGTCCTCCTCTTCTGTAACTGTCTACCCAATACTTGTTTTAAGTACAGGACCTAAATGTCTTAAGCCACAAGTGTGTGCACAGTGTAACAGTGTCTGTTCAGTTTTGAAAGCATTTGTTGGGTGACTGCTGCAAAAGGAAGAAAAAAAATGCCATGTTAATTACTTGTATTAGCATATACCTACGTGGTACATACATGTACATACCTACATAGCTGTGAGGTATCCACAGACTCAAATTTCAATGAAAGCTAAAGTCTGTGTGGCTGAACACACAGCTTGTGATAATAGGGACTTTGCTGGGGTTCAGCAGCATGTGGGTTAGTGGCAGCACTCTGCTGATGGAGAAATTCAGGCCCAGGCCTGCCTGCTGGGGGTGAATACCTGCCCTAAGCTGGGACATGTGCCAGAGGAAAGGTGGCTGCTGGCACCGAAACAGAGATCTGTGCCTTTCTGAGGGATGAAAGCTTCACGGTGCTAAGAGTAATTCATAACAAATGCATGGTGCAGAATTCAACTGAATTAAGTTGAAAAATAAATTGTAATGTTACTTTTTTTTCCCATTCTTTCTTTTTAAAAACAATAACTGGGTTACTCAACTGTGGAACAAATTACACAACAGTGACTGTTTCTTAGAAATTTTACAGTACTGTTCTCAATTTCAGGTGTCCTCGGTACCTGCAATGGAATTGTCCAGGTTTCCTGGGTATTCATTTCTCAATAAGAGCTTTTCCTTCACATCTTCCTTTTCGTGGTTGTTGGGGTGATAAGGAGCATCAGAAGAATGTTATTTCTGGGTTACTTCTTTAAGTAGGCAGATGGACTGTGAGAATATAAAGTCCCCTTTGGTGGCCTTTTCAAGAGCGAACCCAGACCCTACCTGATATTCAAAGGCAGTTTCTTACATCATCTGCTGTTATAACATGTGCCTGTCTTGTGTTAGCATCAGTGTATTTGAAAGGAAAGAATAATCTCTTTGTGTCAAGCATCTGCAGTCAAACTCCTGTTTCCATTACACGTCTGAAGGAATACATTTGCATAAGAAGAGACTGACTTTCTTCAACATTAGTACAGGGAGCCTGAGGGGGCATCTTATTGCTGTCCTCAGCTGTTTTCTAGGAAGCCTTGGAGGAGATGGAGGCAACCTATCTCAGAGATGCACACTGATGGAAGAAGAGGCAACAGGAATTTGGGATATTCTGATACTGGGAAATGTGTTTTCAAAGCGAGGGAGGTCACGTGCCTTGGTGTAAATGCACAAGGTTCCTATCCCAATGACATCTTCAGAGGCACCTCACCCTGATCTTATTGCTCAGAATGGGCATGGAATTAGATGGTCTCCCATGGTACTTCCTAGCCTCTCTTGCATGTCTGTGCCTGGAGACTTCCTCATCCCAGCATCCTGCTCCCCAGAAAGCAGATCTTGAGCACCTGAATATCTGAATTCCTGGCATAGAAGAGGCAAGAGAGAGCTGGCTGAGCTACACGAAGCATGTGTGGAGTTGTCACACAGGTGTATATGCGTGCATAGTTCTCCCAGTTAAGGGGCAGCAAGGTCTGCTGCTGCCAGGTACTGGGGAAAGAGAGCAGTGATCCCAGACTCTTCACATTGATCTTGGTCTTGCAGCTGCTGATGTTGGGTAAGCTTTGATCTGTTCATTCTTCCTTCAGGCTGCGAAGTATAGTTACTTTCCCAGATGTGGAAAATAATTGAGATACAGTACCATGAAAAACCAGGGAAAGGGAAAACATTCCTTCCAAGGTCACAGAGACAGAATTTGTTTTTGTTAAGATTGCCTTTGACTCTTAATTGTCCTTATGGAACATTAGCTTCGAAATTTCCTGCAAAATCAACTGTGTGCAAATGACTTTGTTTAAATCAAATTTTTGACCTTTTAGAGTACACAAACGTGAAGTCTCAGGATCCCAGGTATTTTAAACTTAAGATTTAAATTGTGAAGCTTTAGCCTCCAGCTAAAAAATAATGTTCATTGATCTAAGTTGTATATTGCAAATTTTCAGTTAGGTCTCAGTGACTTTTTTTCAGTAAGACATTTATTTTTTTCCATTTCTGAAGCTCTGACATGACTGTAGAAACCAGCTAGTTGAATAAGTTGAAGTCAACCAGAAGGTTTTTCAGAGCATCTTTGAGATAATTATTTCCAGACAGAAGATCTTAATGTAATTTTTAAAAAGTTGCCAGTTAAGTAAGCACTAGAAAAAATACTAAGTGGAAAAAAATAAAATAAACAATGGCATAATTATTTTACAATTAGGGAGGAGTAGATGGGAACCACAAGAGGCATACTGATGTAGAGCAGTGGTTTTCAGCCTGTAACCGGAAGACCTTTCTGGTGTGGGAGCTACTTCTCAGGGGGTCTGTGAAAGGACATTAGGGAAAACACGTGCGTTTAAGCTTTGAAAAGCTGGACTGGAGGGGACATATCTGGAAGAGTGAGGCATGAAGGGGAAAAAAAAGGCTGTTGCATGTCTGGGGAGAGAGCCAAGAGTATGTGCTGCAGAAACAGGCCAGCCAGCAGCACGCTTGCACTTGAACATTGCTAAGCATGACCTGGTAAGCCCGAAGCTTAGCCGTGGAGCTAGCTGTGCAAGGGTTTTCTAGCATGGATGCCCCAAAGTGCAAATGAATCTGTGCTGCCTGGGGATCTAAGGTGCTGTATCCATATAGAGCTATATCGTACTGCATGATCTCCCTGGCGCTTTTTGAAAATAATCTGGGGGTACCTACTTTCTGTTGTATTATATGTACAAATATGTGAGGTCACCAACTTGCTGATGTACACTGGAAGAAAAAAAAAAAAGGAAAAATATAGTCTTTATGGATGCATTGAGATGAGGCATCCAGGGTAATCAGATTCCTCCCGCTTCCAGGCTTTAAAACTAACAAGCTTGTTTTATAACTAACGCTGCTTCTGGAGCAAGTTACACAAACTGTCTATCATATGAGATGTGTCAGAAGATGTCCCCCTCCCTTTCTTGAGTTAGCCCCTGTGAACTTTTTGTTTCTCTTCCAGAATAGAAATATCTCTACGAGCACTTATTTTTGACAAATTTAACGTAACTCATGTTGACATGTTCTCTTGTTGCTGTCAAACAGTCTTTTGCGAAATAGGCATTATAGGGAATTGAATAGCTTTCTATACAGAAGAGAAAGAAGGAATCTCCCAGCATTTGAAATGTGTGACAGAATTACACATTAGGTTCTGTGTGTAATCAGGCTTTCATCTGTTATCCTCGTATGAATTCGAAAAAAAATTGCAAAGAGTTTTTAAGGTAAGTTCTGAACTGACATACTCTCCTGACAATCAGAAATGAATTGTTACTTTAAATGTCTGTGAAACAAGTCTCTAGTGACATTTTTAAAAGATTTTGCATGACAGAGCACGCTTCTTAATGTGTTTCATAAGACTTAAAGCAAGATTTAGAGTAAGCCATCTGAGTTGCAACTACCGCAGAGGAGCATAGGTTTTCATTTTTTAAACATCTCGTTGCATGGGAACATTTGGATTGCAAACACTTCTACTTGCTCTAAAAATGAATGTGGTAGGAATCAAAGGTCCATTGACAAAATTGCTACAGTACACTGAGAATCAAATCCTTGATCAAAGGTCAGAGAGCCCAAAGTTGCCATGTCTGTGTTGGGGAGGTTAGTTCCTGTTTAAAACAGCATGCACTGCAGAAGCTTTTAGAAGAGACAAGTATGCAGGAAAGCAGAGCTGTAAATTAAGAGATGCTGGCAGAGGCCAACCACAGGATGAGGCTGCACGGGATGAAATGGTGTTGTCACTGCTTGTCAGGATCGCGTTTGTGCACAGAGCTCTGTATGTCACGTTGCTCAAGTCTTGCTCAGATTCTGACTACAGATCAGTCAATCAGAGTGCAAAATTCCCTCAAAAGACAAAAGGAAACAAAGTTAGGAGAGATGGTAAAAGGCATGTGATAGGCAAGAAGGAAGTTCTGAGTGGTTTTTTTTTTTGCCTGACCATGTGTAATAAATGGTGGAAATCCTATCTGGGATTGGTAGTTTGAGTCATTGTAAGTGTAGTACCCCTCCACGCTGGGTTCTCGTTTTGTCTGTCTATAGTCTTGTCTAAAATTAAACTGTTCATCCAGTTTCTGGATGCTTTCAGTTTAGCAGTTGCTGAGCTCATGGCTGATATTTGAAGGCAAAGTTGGAGTGGGTGGAACAAATAGACACTTTCTAGTTTTGTGTCAGAGCACTAGTTATCACCACGTTTATAGATAAATTCTGAATTCATCCCACTATGTATTAGGACAAAAGCAGCTGCAGAATAAAAGACACGCAGTAAAAGTTAATTGTCATGGAGAAGTTTATTCAAAATAGTACTTCATTCGTGGTGGAAATGAGAGCTCAGTACCTTGCAATACCATTGAACGAGCTCGCTTTAAAGACATTTTACAGTTTTCCCCTTGAAGAATTGGTAGAATTTATTTAGCAAATTAGTGTAAGCCTCATTCTGTTTTCTTAAAAGAAATGTCTAGTTTCAAGACTGTTCTGGACTGACTTTTATATTTGAGATGGATCAAAGTGTGGTAGAACTGATGGTTCTTTTTTTAAAAAAGCTTACCAGTTATTTAAAACATTTTTACTTCTTTGTGTCTTAGCTGAAATGGAAGAGGATAGCCAGTAAGGTTAATTCTTTGGGACATGATCAGTTCTTATACGTTCTTCAGACTCATTTTTACTATGGCTTGTTCTGATTAAATAGGGTGCACTATAGAGCTCAGCAATTCCTTCCCCTCAGATTTTTAGGACATCTAGAGCTTTGGATTTTTTTTTTTTTAATATGAGAAAGTGGAAAATAATGTAACTTATTTTTTTTAAGGAAACAGAAAAGACTTAAATCATTTCCCCCCCCCCCTCCCCTACTACTCCTTCTCCAACTGTGTTTTTCTTTCTCTTACAAGTAGAAATATATGTGCTTCTTTTAAGAGGTGCAGAAAATAGCAACTTAATTGGTGTGCCTGATGTCTAGCAGCTGCTACTGCTGGAATCTGTGGAAACTAAACTATTATATAGAAGATGAAATGCATCTGTCTTTGCAAATGTTTGGGAGACATGGTGTTTATATATGACTCTCCTATAAACCCTATATTGAGATTCTGCTGTAGCCTTCATCACCAATTACAATGTATTTAATCCTCAATAGAAATTTCATTTTCCAGTTCTCATCACGTCTAAATTTATCTATTCAGGTACTTTTGGCATTAGCATAAACTCACCTGGCTCGTAAAGCTTGCATAAAAATGGGCATATATATATCTGTTTTAATGTTTATGCATACAAATAATTTAGTTTACTTTTAACTTTACTTGCACTCTTCGCATGTCTGCACAAAAAGGGATTTTGCCTTTAATTCTAATTCTGTCAGTTAAAAGTAAAAGTAATATAGAAATAAATGCCTGAGACTCAAAACCTTTTGGCTATTGCATTGTTTTCATATTAGAAATCAAAGTCTTAGCAAGCTCTTTTATTCAAGAGACTCTTCTGGAGAGTGTGACAGTTTCCTTGGTAGGTTAGCTGCCACTTCCAGTCAGAATCTAAGCAGATATAGGTATCAGACTGGATGAGTGTTTTAAAAAATTTTGTTCTTAGTTTAGGTGGGAGCTATGGCAAAACAGAATTCAAGCGCAGTTTGAGTATCTGCTTTGTTCTAACAAGTCGAGTTAATGGTTCATATATGTATAATCACTGTCCTGTTTTTGCAAAAATTCTTTAAACAACAGAAAAGGAGGAGAAAGAAGCATTAGGAAGGTGAGGATTTATGTTGGCTAATTTTAAGAAAGAAGAAGAATGTTCTTCAGACCGCTATTCGGAAGCTTCTTCAGAAAATTGATAGTGACAGGCTCTGAATTCATCCTTAGAAAATCAGAGAGGGCAGGGAAAGATCAGGGTCACATTTTTTCCATGGTGATTCTTCTTGTCAGTTTTTGCATTGGGGGTTTTTGGGTTTTGTTTGTTTGCTTTTCCAGGGGGAGCAGGACAGGGCAGAGGAGTTGTTTGGTTGCTATTAAACATGAAGCTGATAAAGGGCTGGATCTACCAATTTCTTGTCATGTTCCTAGGCTTCTCATGTTGCTATTTCCTCTAGCATTTAAGCAATTCTCATTCTTACCTGATCTGCTTTTACTTTATTTCCTTATTACTCTGTAGTAATAAGTAATCAGTATTTAAGTACAGGCCTGTTTTAGTGGGCTATAACATCTTCACAAAAGTATGCTTCTTTATGTCATTACAAATGTTGACTTATAGTGGCTTTTCTAAATAAAAAATCCATTATTCAGTGGAACGCAGATGATGGAAGTTGTTTATAGCAACATCTAGTTCTTCATAGTTTAAGTTGGCTTTTTATGGTAAAAGATAGCGTGTATCATTTGTCACCGAAATCCATGTTTAGGAGGAGAAGAAAAGGGAGGAAGGTAGTGTTGTGTGCAGCCTACAGTTTGTCTTAGCCTTTGAAGGAAAATGGTGATGTACATCACTTACAGTTTGTGTTAACCTTTGTTATTATCACAGTAACTATTTACATGTTCTGTCTTATACTGATAATAATGTTCATTGTTGCAGGCAGATACAACGAAAACCACAAGCACCTGCAGTCACTTATGCAACATATCGAGGTTCTGCAAGAATTAGAGAGCTACTGAAAAGTCAGTCAGAAATGACTGAAAAAGGAGAAGAAAGTACTGAGAACAGAAATGCTTCAGTGATCAAGGAAAATGGAGAAATCCAAACAGTTGTCTCTTCAAAATCAGAACACTTAACAGAGGAAAATGGAGAAGATGAGGATAAAGATAATGAAGGTGATGTCATAGTAAATTCTTCTACAGTAAAAACAGAACTGAAAAAGTCTGGTGAAGCTCAACATTGCTTGGGTAGCAATAAACATGAAATAACGCCAAATGCCTCAGCTTCACCTACTGGATCATCTAGTGGAGTAGACTTAAAACATACACCAGCTTTAGAAGCAAACAAAGTTAAGAGGACTTATTCACAAGATTCGTTATTGTCATCTAGTAGAAACAGTGAGATTGCAACCAATTCCACTCATCAGATTACCAGTGCCCTTAGTGCTGTGGACAATTTGTTTGGAAAAGAATATGCACTGCTGGGAGAAACAGAAGCTCCATTTCAAATGGACAAAAATGCCACTTCTAACTGTGAAAAAGAAATTCACTGTAGTGATCACTCCTATCAGCAGACTGCAGAAAAAATACAGGATGACAGAGTTAACAAAGAACTCCAATTGAGCAAGGAAGAATATTGCTGTAATCATCAAATGAATCACCACTCAGAGCTAACATCAAATGTGCAGACGTATCATTCCAATACTATGTTCCAGCAGCAAACAGATGAGCACACAGGCGATGCAAATAAAGATAGTGATCCAAGAAAAAGTGATGCACAGAAAATTGTGGCAGCTGCAGATAGAGAGCAAAATCCACCAAATTTTCTTGCTACTGTTCTTTTACCTTTTGATGAACAGACATGCACCTCGCTTAGCATGGAGACCAGAGGAGATGAGTGCATAGTCACAGGTAATCTGACTGCTTCAAGGTTAACTCTTAAAAATGATAAAGGCACAGTGGTGGACCAGGTGACTTGTAATGAAGAACTGAATGAGTTAGGGAAACCAATGCATGTACAAAATGAGCATCAGTTAAACCTTGTGGAAAGCTCTAAGGATACTGCTACACCACAGCCTTTATCTTGTCTGGAAAAAAAGAAGGTTCTGTCAGAGGTTGCAGTGGAAAATTTTGCTGTATCATGCACACATGGATGTGAAAATGAGAAATCTAACTTACATCAGCTGACAGAATCTGTCTCTTTTAGTTTTGAGTCTTCATTTGAAACAGGTGACTGTTACTCAGCTTCTCTTCATCCTGATTGCAAATCTGTAAATAAAACTATAGTGAAACAAGGAGTTGGTTCAAAAGATAAGAGAGACGCTGTTTCTACTCCTGATCTTGAATGTGAAAAGAGCGAATCTTTTGAGACTGTAGATGTGAGCCTCTCAGAAAATTCCACTCCTACCCATGGTACAGTTTCCCATAAAACTGTGCAAGACATTCCTGAAAAATCATTAGTTACATTTGCAGAAGATAACACATCAAAGCCTGCACCTTGCCCTTTTGTCAGCACTGAAAGGACAGATGATACTGCACCTGCTGCTTCTAAAATCAATGAGGCTGATATGAATGAGATGGCTCTTGCTCCTTTTGAATCTAAGAATTGTATTTCTGAACTTTCCTCTCACATTTCTAAATCACAGGAAAAAAATCTGGAGGTTTCTGATTCTGCCCTGAGATGTGAAGGTCAACCTTTGACTGACAGTTTCTCTGTCATCTCTCAAAAGGACGTTAATGTAGACATTGTTTCTGCACCTCCACTTAGTTGTGAAAATAGACATACTAATATTTCTTCTGATGTTAAAAGCAATAATAAGCATGGGATGTCATCCACAGTACTTTATTCTTCATCTGACAACCAAGGAAATATGCATTCTCCTGCCACTAACTCTGAAAATGGTCAGATTGCCAGATGGTCTGCTGCTTCCAAGCAGGATGGCTGTGTTTTTGTGACTTCTGAGTCTAGGAGAATAATCCCTGAGGACGGGATGTCTGAGACACCACTTTGCTCAGAAGACCTGAGAGCTTCATGCCCATCCATTTCTTTGGAACCTGAGTTCACTCCAGCTGTGCTCCATTATTTTACTTCTGAAGTAAACATGCAGGATTTTTGCATCCCCAGGTCCCCTTCACCTACTCAGGAATCCAAAGAAGGCTCAAAGCTTTCTATTTCTGCCTTGGAAACATCAAGCATTGCACAAGAGGACTGCAGCTTCTCTGGTCACAGAGTTGGTGTTGAGGCTGAGGATCTATCCTATGCACAGCAGGTTGATGACAATGTCTTGACAGAGGCAATGCCATCACCTGTCTGTCCCTTGAAAAGGGCATCCAATTCAGAGTGTACTGAGGTGTGCAAAAATGCTGTGCAAAAGATGAATCTTTGTAACCAGCCTTCTAGTATCTCAGAAGCTCGCTCTGAAACAGGTGAACAAACAGCTGCTGCAGCTGCAGAATCAAATGATCTTTATTTTGCGAAAATATGGAAGGATACTAACAGGGTGGGACAAGACTGCACTAACTTGCAAGATTCTGCTTTTTTGTTTAAGAAAGCTGAGGAAATAGTGGACTCAGTTTTACACTTGGCTGTAGAGGAAATAATAGCAAAACAAGCTGTTGGGGTCTGCCAGGTCTGTGGGAGAAAGGATAGTTTAGTAAATACAGATATTCTAAATGATCAGAAAACTGTAACTGTGCAGCTGGAAGCAGGAGAAATCCAATCAGCTGTGCATTCATTAAAACATTTTAATGAGAGCAGTGGAGGAGGCTCATTTTCATTTACAGGAAATGAAATGCATGATACAAATAATCAAGATGAAATGATACCATCTTACACCCCTGCTAAAATTGACCTACATAGTGTACTGGCATTAAAAGCAAGAGAAATAATTGATGAAGTTATTAACTCAGCCAAACAAAAACTGACATCCAATCAGTGGCAAGGCAGGGAGAGTGAAAAGCATCCTGAAAAGATTGAGTGTAAACCTAAAACTGAAAACCCAAAGGTTTTAAATCTGGATGGTAATTTATCTTCCGGAACACAGGAACTGATCAGAGAACCAGCAGGGAAGGCAGAAACTCAGAATATACGTATAAACTGTGAAAAGGCAGTTTGCTCAGGTCCTCCTTTGGAAAACAGCATAGATTGGCTTCAAAGAGATGAAGATATACCAACTAATACGTTTGCATGTCAAGCAAATGGATTTCTATCTGCTGGTAGTTCAGTGAGGCCAGAATCAACCCCTGTGATACCAGCAAAAGAGGAACATGATAAAAAGGTATACGAATATCTGGCTGCAGCAGAGATGTGCAGTAAAGCTGGATTATCAGCAACAAGTAGAAAATCTGATGTGTCTTTACATTTATTAAATAGAGATGCGTCTGTTACTGAAGAAATATTTCTGCCATTGCAGTTAAATGATTCACACAATAATGTAGATATGCCAGAGCTCATGTTGCTGCCATCTGTAAATGGTAATTCGTCATCTCTTATGCCCGATGAAGAAAGTATCAGCTCACAAAGTGAAAACAGAGTCAAAAGGAGTCCTCGGGGTTCTGTGGAAAGTGGTGCAGAGGGTAAACCGGACGAACACAGTGGAAGAGAGTCTGCAGAAGTGTTTTCACAAGTAAAAGCAGCCTTAGAGGATTCAAAACCTGCAAAGGGGGCAAGCGAGATACTTGCCAATACTGAGTTAAATGCACAGTTCACTGACTCTGAATTGCCTGCTACTGGAGAGCACAGTGGAGGGAAAAACAACTTCAACTCAGTTTATGCCCAAAATAAAGAGAATCTGAAAGAGGTGCAAATGAAAGATTCAGAAGTGCAGAGAAATGATCAGCTTGAAGAAAATGGTCTGGACTGTAGGAGTGACATGAAGGAATCGACAGATCTCTTAGGCTTTTCTCCACTAATTGAGCAGTGGGAAAATAGTTCTTTTACAATCGTTTATGAAGGCGCCCTTCAAACTGAGAACAGACCTGTCTCTACTGATATACAAACTAGCTCACCTTCTCCTTCTGATCTGCCTTTGGATAGTGTAGGCTATCTAATGTGTGAAAGAGCGAAAAATAAAAATGAGCCCATCTGTTTTTATGGAAAGGATAACAAGTTGAATAAAGCCACAGAGGGTAATAGCTCAGAGTCATTTCTGAGTGTGGAGGCTAAACGCTATAGAATATATCCTTTCTCTCTGTCTCCAATATATGAAGATGACAGCTCCCACGAAGATTTGCTGTCTGCGGACATGTCACCAGAAGGCCATCCTAATGGAGTATCTAAAGATAACTCTGATACTTCTGTGCTTTCCCTTCTCCAATCAGTTTCTGAGCGCCTACAGTTGACTACTCAGTTCAGTGAAGAGGAAGATGAGGAGGGAATGGAGGATGAGGATCAGTCATCGTATGAAGGAAATGTGCTTGATGTTGAGAGAGAAGAAGAAGAATGTCTTTCCAGTCAGTGGACAAGGAATCGAACAAGAACTGTTCTGTCAAATGAACAAAATACATATCCATTACCTGAACAATCACCTTTTCTTTCAAAAGAGCAATTTGACTCTAAGGAGCAAACGGAACAGTTTCAAGATGAGACTTCTCCTGGGCAAACGTACTGCAATCCAGTTTCACAGAAAGCTGATACTACTCTAAAGCATCCTCCCACGAGTGCATATTACCAGTACTTGAGATCTGCTAATAATTACTCCTCTGAGAAGGGAACAAGATTTGGAAATATTCTCCAGGATATATTGCAGCCAAAGATTCGTTGGTCCCAAGATCATGCCATGCCCAAACTGGGAGAATTGCCAGTGGTAAGATGTCACGTCACTTAACATTAATAACCAAAATGGTTAGCCCCAGTTCAGAATTTGTTTTGTCAGCCCCTCCCCTTTCTGGGTTAATTAGAATGTTTAAGATCATAGATTTAAAAAAAAAAAAAAAAAAAAAGTATTCTGGTAGAATTATTAAAAATATATATATATATTTGTTCACACAGGTGAAAGAGAGATGAAAGCAGTTTCTAATTGTAAAAGAGGAGATGTGAACAGAAAGTGTAATGAAAAAATATGCCTAATGGCAAGTCTGTAAAATAGGAAACAGGTTTCAGTATGTGAGGACATTTCAATCTGAAAATCGTGACATTGTCTTTTGTATGAACATTGTTCTTTCACTTCATCCACTTTTAAGATTAGTAGAGCTTTATTTTCAAAAATATATAATTATCTACTTATGGGATTATTTTATTCTTTCCCTGCAAAATCTTAAATTGTAGGTTGTTTAATGAGTAATGTAGCTGCTTCTTGTTAGCATTCCTTTTTAAGTGTATTTAAAGTAATGCAGACAAAGGTATGGAAACATTTCTTGTAACGTTTAGAAACTGGGAAGTCTGCGTTAACCGTATGTGCAACTGAAGAAGCAGGTCTTCTGGCATTGGGAATGCTTCATGGGATCTGATTTGGCTTTGCCACTGTTAAGACGCGCAGTCTTTCTGTGCTTCTTATGTTTTGTGCTAATGTTGTGGATACTTACAGTTGTTTTTCATGTCTTTATAATTTCAGAATCTCGTTGACAGGGCAAGTCTCACGTACAATCCAAGATCAGGAAAGGTAAGTAGAATTGGGATGTTACGTGATTCAATATGATATACTATGATATACAAAGCAATTTGTTATACCAGATTTTTGTAATGGGAAGTGTCTGACATTATTCTGGCTTTCTGTATTTTAATGTAACATCTGCTTGCATGTGCTAATTGTAAGATTGCATGGTAAAAATACTGCCACTGGTAATCTTACTATATTTCCTCATCTTCTCCTGTTGTTTTTATTTCTATAGAGTGCTTCATAAGACAATGGGCACAAAATGAGTGGTTTTTATTCCATGCAAAAATTAACTATCTGTGCTGTATTTTAAAATAGGCCTTCATTCATATGTGTTGTGTGTTGTTTCAGATTATTATTTATGATATTCATGGTGACAAAAGTAAACAAGAAATTCATTCTGATGTGCTAGATGCCACATCCTGGATCTTTCCCATTGGAGCATTACTTAGGATAATTAGAGGATGGTAAGAAATTCAGGTCATTTAAACTGAATCTTTTCAATAGCTTGCATGGGTGTTTTTTCTTATGTTTTTGTTTCTTTATGACACACATCTGATCTGCAAGAATATATTTTTCTTTCTTTATAATCAGATTTCATACCAGTGAAATAAGCATAAAACAAGGCTTCACATGTTGCAGTACAAAAATATTGTTCCTCCTGGGAACTAACTTCAAACAGAAAGTTCCTAATAGAACCACAAGTAAGTTTAGACTTCTTGCTTACTGAGACAGTAAAGCACTAATCGTCACTAGAAGCACATGTATGCCAAAGAAAAGATTTTTTTTTTTTTTTTTCAGTTCAATTTCATTATAGAGTAGCTGTTGCAAAAGGACCATACAGCATAGAGATTCAACTACTGCTTGTAATGTAGCATGTAAAAGATTGTGGATCCAGAAAGATATAGAGTTGCCTTAACGGTAGATTTGGCAACTGTCCGCTTGTAAAACTGTAGTTCAAAATGAAGTAATAGTTTTACCTTGGAAAGCTGGGTACATTACTGTGTCAGCTGTTGCTTTGAAATTTATTTGGTGATACATACAGTGTATGTTTGGCTCTTGGACTTGGTAATGTATATAGCATTTATACATTTTTGAGACATTTGATTTTGCATTTCTTTCATGTTCTAACGAAACACTGAATGCCATTATTTGTGTGTATGTGTTTTATGCCTTGTGTAGTACTTGAACAGAGCATCCTTTGATATGTCAACTAGTGTGTTTGTTCTAGTAAAATAAGGCTTTTTACTTACATAGTTATTGAATTATATTTTTATACGCATCATATGTTAATGTTAGTCTACCTTCTGGAGGAAGATAACTATGTACTTAAAGCACATAAATGAAGTATTACATATCATGAATAAATGTGACTACTGAAGGAGAATGTACAAAAAGGCTGATAATTTGTATCATAGAAACAGCTTAGTAATAAGCTTTCCAGTAAATGTGCTGTGTAAGGATAGTCTTTGCAAATAGCAACAACTCAGTTCATGATTTCATTATTACAGTTGGATTTTCTACGAGAAACCCAAATTCCAGGGTCAGAAATACGTACTAGAAGAAGGAGAGACTGTACTGGATCATCTTTGGGATCTTCCAGGTGTGAAACATCACCGAAGAAGCCTCACAGTGGGTTCAATCAAACATGTAACAAAGGTATAGACTTGATTAACAATATAGTCGCGTACATAATAAATCTGTGTTGTCAGCAGTGGTGTATTACTAAAAATGGACAATGTGTCTATGCTGTGTTACAGATTTTATTCAAATTTGTTGTGAAACACATTTTTCACATTCAACGTAAATCCCAGGGCTTTCGTTGCTGAGTGTTTACTCTGTGCCATTAGCTTTTGCACTAAATTTACTTTCTTCCTGAGTGTAATGAGCAGGTAGAGTATCTTTTTTTGTCACTACCTTTATCTGACTCAGCAACTTTTACTTGTTTACCCATTCAGTTAATTGAAATTAAATGAAATCAGTTCATACTTTTTTAAATAAGTGCTTACCTTAAGTTTAAACTACCTACTGTGTGTGTATGGTTTCTCTTTTGGACATTACTAATTAGGATTCCCATCCTGTTTATACAGCGTAGCCTTCAGAAATTGTCACTGCTTCCGCCATTTTGTTACATGTGGATAGGTGATACACCTAACAGCATCTGGCTCTGTGTACAGCCAGAAGTTTAAAGGGCATTTTGTTTAAAAGAGGGGAATCAAATGTCTAAAACAAAATACAATGCAGCCATTATAGTTCAGTGAATGAGGAATACATTTACCAGATCTTGTGATTTAAGAAGAATTAGTGCTCCTTTTGTTTAGCGTAACATTCCATTTATTCACTGTGCAACAGTCCTTTATTGTGACTGAATTATCATTTGTATCACAATATGAAAGCATTTCAGAAAAAGCGCAATTTCTCTGTTCTCTGCTGGTATACAAGTCATTTTAAAATTGATGACTTTTTTGTCATCAGTACAGCAGCATAATGTCATAACAAGTAGAGGTACTTCTTCATTCTCTTAAAGACTTAAAAATACATAAACTCAGAAGAAGCTGTCTGAGGGTGTGAACAGTGAAGTTAATTTGTTTAGCTCAAGTAAATGCTAAAAGCATTTGACTAAATGGGATTGAATAATGATTGATAACGTGGACGATAGCTAAATAATGGAAGAAATCCAGTAATAATGTGTAGAGCTATGGTCTGATAGATAGGGAAGCCTGGTGTATTTTGGAAAGAAATCTCTTGCATAGGAGAGACATTGGTGTTAGTTCCATCTAACAGATACAGATATTTTTACTGATAAAAGTTACAGATTTCTACAGATAAAAATATCTGTAGTAGAGCTAAGTAGGCTGAGTATTGTTCTTCTTCCAGTATGTTTTTCATTTGTATGGAACACAGATGGAAAGCTTCCTTACAGTGTCCTGTTTTAATATTCAAAACTATTTCTCATGTCACCTAAATGCACAGTAGGTTGTTTGGGTGGACTTACTTAGAAGTACCTAGTTGTGTACACAACTACTGTGGGTATAGATTTCACTGATTGAGGTTTTATTCTCTAAACCTCAATTTGCTACTGTAGAACTTGTTTTAAAAGGTAGTTTACCACTGTACTACTTTTTTTTTTTTTTTTTTTTTCAATGGAAAAATATAGGCTATGGTTTTCAGTAGATAAACTGTTTGTCTTTTCGGCAGCTTAGGTATGTGATCAGCAAGATCATGTGTTTTACTGTCATTCTCCATAGCCTAAGTAGCCCAATAGCTTTTCCCCTGCCAAGTTGGATCATACTGGCTGTATGTCTAGGCTATCTGGCTTATCTTCTGATTCTTCTGGTGGCTTTTTTGTGGTAAAAGTTTAGGGGCTGTTGAGATGCCTAGAGGTAGCAGATTTGAAAGCTGGCTAGATATTTGAGAAGAACATGACTTGCAAAGAGTAGAAAAACAGATGTTTACTAAAGAAACTGTAGGAGGAATGCTTAATTTTTTTAATTTTATTTTTTTTTTTAATTGGCAGAGATTATTGTGCTCAGAAACAGTATGGCAGGAACTTTGTGCTCTGATTTGGCTTCAAGCATCCAGAAAAAGCAAAGATTCTGTTAACTTTGTGATTAGCCTTACTTACTAGACTTGACTTACTGTGGACATGAGTTAGGTAAATCCACGTGTTAAATCTGAAACAACTTGCCAGGAGGGGAGGATGAAGATCCCAAAATAACATGCAACTAATGAAACAAAGCCCTGTTTGAAGTAATGAGGAGTTTTAATTCCACTAAGGCAAATACACTTGGGCCTAGGCAAGTGAAATCTACCTGCATATACCAGTTTGTTGCAGCTCCTGCAGTGCAATCCATTTAGCCAAATCTGTTCCTCTGGTCTACTGCAAATGCATTGATGTTGTGTAATCAGGGGCCTCTTTTCAGTCTGTTTCTGAAAGCCTGAGGAGGATGTAAACGGTTGCTTTCCCAAAAACCAAGATGTTAGAAGAGAGATTGGTGTTTCCATTCTGGAGTCATCCAGTAAGCCACTGTTATACATGGTGACAAGAGATCTTTAACAGCAGTTTGTAATCTCTATCTGCAAGATGGTTAAGTAGGGAATGGATTCCTTGTGGACTTACCTTAAGCAAAGCTCTTTGTAATGGAAATGCACACAATATTATATGAAGGCTGTGTTTTGTTTGCGTGGTTTGCTGGAAGAAAAGAAGATATGAATTTGAACAGGGACTACATTGTCAAATGCCACAACCCAGAAGTGTTGGTGGTGGCGTAGACATTTATTGCTTTAATATTTTGTTTTACCTCTAGCCATGATGAATTCTGAAGCTTGGTTTTGTGATTATGTGGAATAGCAAGAGAGATACAAAGCAGGAAAACTGGACGAAAGAATTTTGAATGGATAAAAAAATCTGGAGAACTGCCTGAGAATAAGGATTAAAAGAGAAAAAGAATGCTACAGAAGCTGACACATCCTAAGGTCAAACTGTGCAATAACAGTAAATGCTTGTCTAGACTGTATTAAAAAGCAACTGGATGAGCACCAGAACTAATTAGGCCCGGTTTTCAATAGACTCTTCTCTCACCATTGTCTTTACTCTTAGCTTGAAAAGCTAGGCTTTGTCCTGGTGTTGACATAAAAGGCTACTGTCATTTAAGTAGGCTATTTTGATTATTTCAGTCACCAAAATATACAGCTTCAAGGAGAAGGCTTAACAATGCTAAAAAAGTACTTAGCCCTGCTGGTGCTCTTGGTGCTAAAGCCTAGATCCAAAAGAAGGGTGAGTAGCCAAGGTCACTGAAGGTGGCTGAAGGCTCTGGATCCCTCACAGTGGAACTCTTGGACATGCTACAAGAATGCCATCAAAGAAATATTTTATGCTAAGGTCATGAGAGTACTTCATACGGCCCTTCAGAAGAAGGCTTAACCTTTCTTCTAAGAGGAATATTACTGTTTTGGAAGTGTCTGCATTTTACATACTGGCTCAAGTAGCCCCCTATGCTCTGTAAGCACTTTGCAGACTGTAGAATTTAGTGTTGTTTTTGCTGATTCCTCATCATCTCTGCTCCTAGAAGACCGTAAGGGAAGCGTGAGTACTCCAGAGTGACTGTGCAGGCAGGAGGAGAATACAGCAGAGTAAAGGAAGACAGAGTTGAGTGCCTGTAGGCTGTGACTTACCTAAGCATTCACTAGTTGTGTATAATGTAAGACAACTACCCAGAGGAGACTTAATCTGTTTGCAGTGCTTTTTCTTTTGTTTTTGCCTGATGTGTCAGTAGGATAATGAATAAGGCAAAACTTTTGCCTGCTTGTGGAGTGGGTGGTAGGCTGGGGGCAGTAGAAAGGAAACCTTCCAGTTTGGGATCTGTTCTGCAATACCGTGCTAGTAGTTTTGCATATAGGTATCTTATTCTAAAATCTCGACGCCTCAAAAATGAAAGGGGTTTGGACTGAATGCTATCATAATGTGTGTGGTTTTCATTTTGTTTTGAATGATGATGGCTTTATTATAAAAGTTAAAGAAGCCTCTGAAAGTAATGGTGCCTGTTAAGTATGTTCAGGCAAATCTGAACATGCTATGGTAAATGTTTACCAAGCTAAAATTTACATGCTTAAATTTTGGAAATTAATGTCATACTACGTGGTGTACATCTGCAAATACGTAATGTTTGTTTATACAGCAAGAATTCTGCCATTTTCATCAGCCTGCAAATTAATCTATGTAACTTTAATGTATCTCAGTATTTAAGTCAAAATGTGTACTTGTGATTTTTTTTCACGTGCTTGGAAAACATGTACGTTTTGCTTGAAGGTGTTATTAACTTAAGAAGTAGATATTGCTTTTGATGAAGACTTCCAGCTTACTACTTTATGAAAGGACTTTGTGAACTTAATCTAATAGATACAAAAATGCCATCACAATGAGTAGAGTATTTATGGCTGTCAAAATCTGGCTGAAGAGAGAGGTGGTAGTAAATGGGAGAGATCTTATTATGAGTATCCATGCTTTGCATAGGCTTTATAGAACTCCTAGATTCTTTACCTGTTGAAGTGGAACCTGCCTCATTAGCTTCACTCAGGAAAGAAAACTTGAAAAGAGAATACAGACTGGCTCTTCTAAACTTCAAATGGAAAAATTAATTACCATGAGGTATGAAAATCAAACATACTGTCTCCTAGTCTGTCTGAGCCCACAGGCAAAGATACTGTGTTATGCTACTTGTTTAGTCTTGTAGAGCTAAGAGTTCAGCATCATTATTTGTGGAATTCTTATAGATGCAACTTCTGGTTTGGCTTATCGAATTCTACTGTTGGATTCACAGGTTTCAGCCATATCATCTGGCAGGTTTTATTAGGGAAAACAAACTTCAATTATTTTTTCCCTGTGATTTAATAAGATTCATATCAATATGAAAACTACAGGGAAATTGCTTTTTGAACTTGTCTTGTGATATACTTAGAACTTGAGGTATTATGTTCATTCAGTACTTTATTATAAAATAGCATTGCACTAGAAAGTTCTTGTTTCTTAGTCTTTCTGCTTTTACTCATCTATATAAAACTGCTGGTATTGCAGAGTGGTTTTTTGTTTTTCCTGAAAACAAAAAGTATTCGTTGCTTGCAACAATACAGAGGAAGCACAATTGTGCAAGAAGTTGCCAAAGCAGAATACAGTGATACTTCAGGTCTTGTGAGAAAAACAAAATAGTAGAAATGCACATATTAGAAGTGGCACATCTGTTGCTGTCAGTTAAATACTTCCTGCAAGAACTTTGACCAAGCTGAGGTTTTTTTGTAGCTTGGATATAACTTATTCATCTGAAAGTTCCACTCAAAACCCATGTGAAGAGGGAGAGCATGCAGGCATTTTGACAAGATGAGGGGCTGTAATTTTTGTGCCCTGATGCTGACTTTCTCTTCAGTCACTTCATGTTTTGCCTTTTGAGTATTGGAGACACCACGGGCTGTGTGGGATTGTTGTCACGATGTGACCTTGGCTTGTTCTTGAGCAAATCCAGAAACCAAAAAATTCAGATGTGCTGGGGGCAGCATCCTTATTCTCCAGCTTCTTCTCCAGTGCACCTTCAAGGGAAATCTTCATCCAGCTACATTTAGGATTTGCTGGATCTTCTTATGCTGTCCAAAGTCTTTGGCATAATGCTAATAGATCCATGGTTCAGAGGGAGAAGCATACTGTAAAGTTACCACTGAGAACTGAAGGTTTTCACTTACAGTTTAGCAAGCTCTGTAAGCACAGGAGCCACCTTTCACTGTAACAGAAAGAGTATTCTGTTATGCACTGCTTTCATAGAAGATCTGAACTGTTGTGTTTGATTACTGAAAAAGAAAAGTATTCACAATGAGTTTTATATAAATGTTATGCAATTTGTGTGGTTCAATTAAAAAGCCTTTTGAATTCTGGAGCAGATCAGGTGTTCAGACAGTTGTTCTCCAGTATAGAAAAATATCAGAAGAAAACCTTCAGGAAGGTAACACAGGCTGTTGCTTTGTAGTTACAGAAACACTGCTGAAGTACCTGCTTTACAAATGTTTTCTGTTACTGTTGTTTCTTTGTCTAAAATGCTATAGATTTTTAACGTGATTGAAACTTGAACTCACACATCTTGAAAGCATAGTCAGATGCGTAACATCTGACCTAATTACCACCAGGGGTGTATGTTGAAGAACAGGAATGAAGTGGTGGATATTTCCAGAAAGTTTTAGTTATGAGTACATCATCATAAGTATCTAAATGTGTCATATGTAATCACTGTCTTTAAAATAATAATTAAAAAAAAAAAAGCTACAGTATCATATGTATGGTTTGTCTATCAGTAAATATTGTCAGTTCCTTTACTTGAACAGCATTGAAACTGAGCTTTTGGAAAGTAGCCTAGGCATAAGTGTGTGTTTATTTAGTGGGAGCTGGAAATGTACTTCCTTCAGATTTTCTAAAAATCCCAGTTTTCACTTTAAAAAGAAAACAAAACAAACATCTTCTGTCATATAAGGCCTGGCTAAAAGGATGAGAAAATAGGAAAAAGGAAAGATTTACTTTTCCTTTTTCCCCTTCCCCCTAATGGGGCAGAAGTTCCAAGCATGAATAACCCTTAGCATTTGATTTTGTTTCTGTAGGACTGCAGTGTTCCGGAGATTGAGTTCAGCGTGGGAGCCAGTACAGAGGGACTTCCTATCTGCATACAAAGTGCAGTTGCCAATTTAGAAGAACTGGATGTTGAAAAAAACCCGTATATACGTGTCAAATCAGGAATGTGAGTACTGAACTTTTTTTAATGCAGTTCGCCAGCAGGTAGAATATCATGAGATGAAAGTCAGTCATGAAAGTCAGTAATAGGAAAAGTGCGTTAGGTTTTTGCTATAAATCAGTTAACGTAACTATATGTTTCCAGCTCTTCTCTTCAACATTGTACTACTAAGTGGTTTTCTAGCAGTGGAAGCAAATTTTCAAAGGAGTTTTTCCTCTGGTTGCTGGCAGAAGTCCTCTTTAGTTCAGTCCTTGAGTGGCTTTATAAATAGAAGATGCTGCACAGCTGTAATTAGCTTTTAGTTCATTGGAGAATAAATACTGTCTTGCTATCCGCCCACCCTGTTGTAACTGTAACATCGTGGCTGAATACCAAAAGATGAATATTATGTCATACAAATATTCCTCAAGCTACAGCTGTATACAGACTGCATGCATAGATGTGGTGCATTATGATACAGGCCCCCTCAGTTGTCCGATACTGAGCAGAACATTCTGTTTCCTTAGTAAATGGGAAAGGCTGCACATTTCCTGAAGTCTGGAAATTCTGTATCTCTTCTTTGCAGAATGACGTTAGCTGTTCTACTACAAGAGTCTGAGTTTGCCTTTCCACATAAGCCAAACTTTCCTTTCCGTGAACTTGCAATATATCTGTGAAGCTTGAGGTGATGAAGGAATTAAAAAGTCTTGTTTTAGTTTTGACAGAACTTTGACTGACTGACTATGAACTGCTTGAATCTCTGTGTGTAGTTTTAAGAAAATAATTGTCCATACAGCACTATGTCTCTTCTTCCATTCCTTATTTGGTTTACTAACCCTGCGTCTAACTTCTATCCTCAATGTTCTTGATTTAAAGAAGTCTGAAGGAGTCTCAGTATTTTTAATCTACATGTCAAAATTAAGTAGCTTGCTTTTAAAAGGAGAGTCATAATAGTATTTTAATAACTTCCACTGAAAAAAATTGAGATTGATGTTAGAAGCATTTTGATTCCTACTGTAACAATCTTAGGAAAAAATTCCTTCTAGTTTCTCATCATAGAATCATAGAATCACCAAGGTTGGAAAAGACCTCCAGGATCACTGAGTCCAACCATCCACCTATCAACAATATTTCCCCACTAAACCATGTCCCTTAGTACTACATCTAAATGTTTCTTGAACACCTTTGGCAACAGTTTCTCAACCAGCACCCTGGGCAGCACATTCCAACACCTGATCACTCTTTCCTAATATCCAACCTGAACCTCCCATGGTGCAGCTTGAAGCCACTCAGTCTCACCCTGTTGCTACTTACATGGGAGAAGAGGCTGACCCCATCTCACCACAACCTTCTTTCAGGTAGTTGTAGAAAGATATAAGGTCTCCCCTGAGCCTCCTCCTGACTAAACAATCCTGACACTGATTTTGTATAGTTGTAGTATAACAAACTGGCTTCTTAATGCAAGTGAACAAGTTGGTAATTTTCTCTTCTTTAATTTGATGATCTTAGACTCAGTGAAAGTATCTGAGATCTCCTTAGCACTGATAGTGTAAGTGTATTTAACTATACTTGGTTTTTGACACGCTGACAGTTTTCTAAAACACATAGTTTAGCTCTAATAGATACAAAAAGAAAAATAGTTTTAACAAGATCATTGTATTTGTAATGTATCTGATTAGATTAATAAGTCCTTCATCATGATTGTTACAGATGGCTTGCTTATTCAGATTTAAATTACAAGGGCGAGATGAAGATTTTGGAAGAATGCAGTGAACCATCTGAAATTCCTTCAGCGGATGTAAGATCTGTGCGTCCCTTAAAAATGGTGAGGACTTCACAACTTTCTAATAGATAGTGTGCTTTTTTTTTGCTATTGTTACTGCTTTGGTGATTTTAATTGACTTTCTGTCAGGGTTAATCCTTACACATGTAACACACCCGTGATGTCCTGGTGTGCCAGCAGTGTTGCATGGGTGTTACTTTTTGTCATGAGCTCCTACATCTGCCCCAGTAAGAACATGTCCTTAGAGTGTCTTCTTGGGCGATTGCTGCTGTAGAGTGGAAATCAAATAGGGCAGAACTGAAAGATTTGGAATTGCACTGAAACCAATACCAATTCAGTAACTAAAAAAGATTGTAAGTTGTTTGTTTTTTAATAGTGTAGCTAGAATCTTTTGGGGTTGGAAGGCAGTTGAGAAATTTACTGTTGACAAATATTCGGTAGTCTTCCCAAGACCTCACATTGCATAAAAATATTGGGATGGGCAGGTAATTTAAATTTTGAAGCATGGCCCCCCAAAAAAATTTTGAAGCAGTGAAGCATGAAAGTTTAATAATGAAAAGAATGTGGAAGGATACAGCATATCATTTCACTGTATGCAAGTCTAGAGAAAGAGTTTAAAAGCCACAAGCAAATGCAACATAATGGCTTGGTAGGGAGGTGTCTTGTTCCCCTGCAGAGTACCATTCATTAACATTGACAGAGACAGTACATTTGCTGAAGTTACTCTCATCCACAGATGAGAATGTTTTAACCTGTATCTTTTGCCTTCTCAGATCTATTGTTTGTATTTCATCATTTGTGCTTAAGAAACCTGAAATATATGCCACGCAACTTTATAAGTTGATTTTAAAAATTGGTCACTGCAAATTAGTTAAAAAAGCACACATTTTAAATATTGCTTTTAAGTGCAAATAGACAACAAATTAATATTTTAAAATTGTTTCAACCCCTGCAGGCCAGTCAATGCACTGCTTATTTTTTTTGTGAGGTTTACAGTGTCCCTGGTCTTCATGAATTACCAGAGTATTTAAACTAGTGTTCGATTCATCTGACAGTGAATGTGGTGAATATAACTACCAAGACTTTATGTTCCTATAATAATCTAAAATGCATGTCAAAGCATAACTTCAAATTTTATATAACTACTATATTCCATTTTTTCATTTATTTTTTTTTAGGGTGGATTAAAGGTCCAAATGCCTATGAATGTCAAGGTAAGCACTAAGGAGACAGAACAAAATGTGAACCTGGAAAAATAAAATTTCTATCTAAGCTATTTTTGTTGAATTTGTGATGTTTGATTGAGTCTTCAAAGTTTGCTTGCTGCTGAAGGGAAGGTCACTAATATTGTCAAGTCTTCTTTCTTACTCATGTTTTGTGAGATGTAAAAGTAGTTGTAGTTTGGTTTTTACATACTGGAAGAGTAGGAATATGCTATAGAGAAATTGTAAAGCTTTTGTAACGTAAAATGAATTTGCCTGAATGACACATTCATCACTATAGTGAAAGGAGGTTAGGAGAGATTTTCCCATTTAATGTACCATGTTTACAAAAACAAATTATGGGAGGGAAGTTAGGATGTTTTCTTCCTCTGTCTGAGTCTAATACAAGAGTAATGGGCGTGACCACAAGCCTTCTGTGACTTGTGAACCAGATACCTATTCCAGAATAATTGCTCCTTTTCCTTCCTTTTTCTATTTCTCCACAAAAATATTAATGTTTTAGGTATCTTTTAATTACAAGTACGTGCAACATTTAAGATTTTTATATTCAATATTATTAATAAATGTTAATGCTATTGATAGCATTAATTCACATTAAAATGTGAATGCTATTGATAGTGTGGTTTGTGTGATTTGGTAGACGAGGAAACCAGAGAGTGTGTTAACTGCAGTCACTGAAATGACTTCAGCAAAGTGCAGAGAAAAACCTCTTGTCTAGTTTTAAGGTGTTAGCTCAGTACATGTAGCCGTGACAAGGCAGGGTTCAGTGCAGATTGGTTTGCAGTCCCTGAGCACATTATTAAGGATAAATCACAATCATATAATTGCAAAGTGCAATTACCTGTATAGAATTGTGTGAATGAGTAGTCTTCTGTGGAAATACCTGCAAATATCTTACAAGCCTACCTAAATTCACATAGGATCTCTTCAGCTTCTAGAAGAATCAGAAGATTTCAGGAATACAGTGCTGAATTTTCTTAATAATGGTGGCTTACTGAAGGAGAAAAACTGTCTTCTACATACTGTAGCAGCGCACATGCCTAAACTTCGACCTATCGCATGGGGTATACTCAAGGTGTTGTTTGAAATTATGTTTTCTAGATAATAATATATGAGAAAACCCACTTTAGAGGATGGTCCAAAGAGTTTTCAGAAAATATTAATTCTGTCCTGGCTCTGTTTGGTGATGAAGAGAATTTTCAGGACATTGGATCAATACGTGTCATTGGTGGCGTGTAAGTGTTACCTGTGGGGTTTTGTTATTGGGTTGTTTTTTGTTGTTTTTTTTTTTATGTATGTATGTACTTTTTTTTTTTTTTTTAAAGAGAGAATCTTTCAAATAGATTTAGCATAACTAAATGCTAAAAATGCCAATTAAGACATGACTAGTATTTATTTCACTGGTAAAATATTTTGAGAAGAAAGAAATTTACATTTATCAGTTACCAGCCTTGGGTCAAACTACTTTTCAATACATTTTATCTATTTAAGGAAATACAGGAAGATAAAACTGTTTGAGAGGTGTTTGAAGTCAGTGTGTTCACCATTTCGATGCCAGCAAACTGGGCCACTTAGTTCCTTAGTGACAGCATATGCATAAAGCTTTAATTTAGATTGATATATGGTTCTGGTCTGTCTTCAGTTTGACATTTAAATGCTTCTGAAATCTGTAAAGTGTCTTATTCTGTTTATGGCTTTGTCACCTGTTGGATATTGTCTAAAATTGAGAATTCACCCTTATTGTCCTCCTTTGAGGTCTTGGATTGATTATCTTGTGCCTTTCTTCTCGCTTCCTCCTGCTCTGTCACACTTTCATGGAAAGGGCCAGATGCCTAAGTGAACTACTCAAGAGATAGACAGCTCCAGCTGTTCTAGAAAGCTACTAAACCACACATTGTTACTTTAGCCTCTATTAAGACCCAATAATTTAAAGCTCTTTGGAAGCATAAAAGATATGCTTCCAGATATTGCTTCTGCCACAGTTGCTTCTATCAATAAAATAGTTTTCAGAAGCTTCATTTTTTTTCTTAAGGGGTTTCAGTGTTAATACTTCAGTGTAAAGATATAATATAATAAAATGTATTTAATACACAGGCTGTCATCCGAATCTCACAAGCATTACATTCAGAATAAACTTAATTTTGGATACACAAACAATCTATTCAAATACACTATGTATTAACTGTCTTGGAAGCCTCAAATTATTAAGAATCATCCTTCTGTCTGTTGCGGTGACATTTATTTTTAATATTGTGGTAACTTAAACAGATGAATTAATGTAAACCAAATGGTACTGTGATTTAAAGCTGTCCCTGCCTGACGAATTTCATTGCCAGTGGAATTTGTGCAGCAGTTCTAAATACATAAAAGGGCATTTTAATAAAATAAATGTTTGCAAGAAAGAAATAAGGAAGGGGAAGCATTTTTTTGAAACTTACAAAAATGGTGTGAAAATGCCTTATTTTAATCAAGACTTATCTGTTTTGGTCAAAATACTTTTAAGGTTTTTTGTCATAGTACTAAAATGCATTCCATATGCAGCATATTGTATATATCCAATTCACTTGTCTGTCCATAGATTAGAGCAGGAAGTACTGGGAGTGGATGAAATCTTCCTCTGCTGAAATCCCTAAGTTTTAACACCAGGGTAGTATCTCCCCATTTATGAAAACATGGAAAAGATTTGCACTGGCTTTTATCACTGGCAACTGGTAATTTTAGGGTTTTATGGCAGCTAGACGCATAAACCTCTATTGTGCTGAATATTGGTATTGGGGATATAACTTATTGAGTAGAGATACTTCTAGAAACATTACACAAATAAACTGTTATTGGAGAAATAATTATGTGGAAGAATTTGATACACAAAGAACACTTTCTGAGTGCTTGTTGAGATTTCCAACAAGTCTTGCTTTGTTTGTTAGCTGAGCTTATGATATGAGCGTTCTTAGGATGTCCTTGTCCTCTTTTATTTGTTATGAAAAATCGGGTATGGAGTTGTTTTGCTTTTAGTTATTTCTCTTTCTTTTGTTGTGTGGTTGCTTTAGATGGGTTGCCTATGACAGAGAACGTTACAAAGGCCGTCAGTACTTGCTTGAGGAGGGAGATTATGAGGACGCACACACATGGGGAGGAGCTGGCAGTGTTCTCCTATCTTTCCGGTTCCTTCAGGCTGTAAGTACTTTTGTGAATTTCACACAAATTATACACAGCTCTATACATAAAGAGGGAGGTTCTTTTTCATTTACAATACAGCTGTCTTGTTTGCTCATTCCAAGTCATGCCCAACTTTGCTGTCAGTCTTATCCCAGTTGCTGAAATTTAGACTGTACACATAGTATAGCAGAGGCAACTTCTAAGCAGCCCTTTTAAAGTTCATGGGACATGGAATTCCTTGTCCCACTGCAAGATTTTTCCAACTATCTCACTTCTGCACTTCAAGCCATTCAAATCTCTTGGATACTTTTCTTAAAGCAGTTTTTTCTTAAAAGTTTAACATCATTAAGTGTACAGTGTAGTTGTTTATTCATACCAAAAAATGATTGTTCAACACAGCTGCTGTTGAAAGCCTTAAAACAGTGTTACCTTCTGTCTCTGTAATTTTTGTGCCAGAAAATTTTCGCAATATGAATAATCGCAGTGATAAGATCTCTTCTGCTAAAATATGTTGTGTGGGGCAGCAATGAAATACCAAAAACTCTGGGTCTGGGAGAGCTCTGGCTCTTTAAATGCAGCTGCAAAGAGTGGCTCCTTTTGAGAATTAGGTTGTTCACTCTGAGATTATCCAGTCTTTCTGATGTGATGTGATGTTCCTGAACCATGAGTTTTGTGAAGATTGAAGACAGGCATTTAAAGCAATGTCACTGACTCAACATTCATTATTATTTTGCGGCAGAAGTGGGGGTGGAGTTAATGGGAGCCAAAAGCAGTGGTGCTTAAATTCACAACATGCAGGTTTCATTTTTATGAAATTCAATTAATTCAAAGAAGTCAATGAATTGAAGAAAAATGTTCTCTTCTGAATAATTTATTTTTCAGATTTGGCAGGAATTTACTTCTAAGTGCTTTAAATGGGCATAATCCTATTCAGTTACTGACTGATCTTAGTTTTTCTTACATTTCAAGCTATGTATAATGTATTTCAGTAACTTAATATTTTTAAATCTTCTGTTGAGCAAATCACATATGTGCTGATTTAAAATTGTACATGTGTTTAGCAGGGATGATGTTCTGTGTTTATGCATGTTTATGCAACTGTATGTGCCACAGTCATATGTAGTATGTAGTTTCAACAAGAGGAACTGCCAAATTCTGCAGCTGGCACAGGAAGACCTTGGATTTCTGGATGCAGGTTTGTCTGCCACAATGTAAGAAGGACAAAAAACTGTTAGTAGGATCCAAAGGAGGGCTTAAATGTTGTTTGACGATCTGGAGAGCAAGGCATAATAGGAGCAGTGGAGATACCCTGGGCTGCCCAGAGCAGAGGAGCTGAGGGGAGGCCTCGTGGCAGCTGCAACTCCTCATGAGGGGAGCAGCAGAGGGGCAGTGCTGAGTTCTGCTCTCTGTGATGGTGACAGGGCCCAAGGGAACAGCATGGAGCTGTGTCAGGGGAGGGGCATCTGGGGGTTAGGGACGTGTGCTGCTCCGGAGGGCAGTGGGCATCAAGCAGGCTGCCCAGAGGAGTGGGCATGGCACCAAGTGTCAGAGTTCAGGAGGTGTTTGGACACTGCTCTCAGACATAAGGTTTGAATTTTTGGTGGTCCTGTGTGGGCCCAGGAGTTGGACTTAATGATCATGGTAGATTCTTTCCAACTCAGGATTTTCAGTAATTCTGTGATTTTTATTTGATTCAGGACTGCAGTAGACAAGGTACTCAAGTCCTTAGCATTTCAAAAACATGTGTCATTCATATTCAACTATCAACACTTATTATTCAAATTGACATGTGAATGTATATCAATATATACTTCTGCTATTAAAACTTTTCCTCATAATGTAAAGAGATAAGCTAGTTTGTGTCTGGAATCAATAAAATGACTGTTGACAGTGGTGTTTTGTTAGGATTGACCAAAAGATTCACTGCCACGCTCTGATGCACAATACGTAGGTTAGTGTTAAGGCATGCCATATGCTCTCTTTGTGACTTTCTATGTGATTTAAGGTCAGGAGCTTAAAAACATTTTAGTGCCAAACTCTTGTTTTCAACAGGACTTGGGCAAAAATGTAAAACCAGCTGTCTGTGCATCAGGCCATTTGCTAAATAGGGTGCGTACAAGCTTCTTCCATCATCTTACCGATGCTGTGAGGAAAAATACAGTAATCGCTGTAATAGTCTCAGACTAAGTAGGGTTATTCCCAGATACCAGATTCTTTATTCCTCTTCCCTGAAAATTCTTTTTTAGTCAGGTGGATTCAAGAGTTTTGCAGATGAAGGAATTGATGAAATGTAGCTGTATTGAGTTATTTATGGTCAGCTTGTACAGGGAGAGACTGACCCCTGCTCTGTTTAGATACTCACTGGTGCCACCTCTAGCTGTACTGGTCCCTGCATAATTTTTTAACTCAGATGTGACACCAGATGACCTTGACATTTTTGGCTTTAAGGCCAGCCCAAGCCTGAAAACAATTTATCCTGGCTTGCACAGCAGAATCCCAAACTAATAAGCCCTGCTTACCTGAGTCAGCTCCAGGCAGAGTCCAATCAAACATCTCTGAGCAGGAAGCATGGTGCAGGAGCACGTAAGTGACTCCGCAGAACTGGACTGAGTGCAGTATACCTCCTTAGCCTGTGTCAGTGCCAAACGTCAAATGTCGCTGTGCAAAGCTCTTCAAGTGTTTCACTGCCACTGTGCTCACCGTGGTGGGTTCAGTGAGAGCTTATTAGCATCAGAAATATTCAAGCCATGTTTCTGCACACACAGCTATTGCAGTGGAGCTGACACATGAGTTTTATCTCCTGAGAAATCAGAAAGTTTTCTTCATCTCTCACAAAGCAGATATTGTGAATGTAACCCCTCTCCATTCACTGTTAAAGACGCGCATGCGTATAGGTATGCTGCAAGATATTTCAGGTTTTGTCTATCTGAAATATTTCTGCTGCAAAATGCTACAGGCTCTCATGTAGGGATTCAGAGAGTGTTTTGAAAGAGAGAAAGGTCATGTCGAGTTTTATTTTCCAGCATGCTGGCACTTCTGTTATCAGCAGCTACCTTGGACTCACTAGAGTCAAATGCAGGACAGGTTCCTGAGGGAGGGCAGCAGCTTGTACTGTGTGCTGATCTGGGGGACTGATCGTGCTTGCTGTTTTCTGCAGGGTCAAATGAGAGGAATCTGTGAAGCTGGAGTTTGTTCATGTTTGTCATGATCAGGGAAAGACCAATTTCTGAATCTCTTATAGTGCAGCAGAGTACTTTCCCACTGATGTTTTCAGATTTAAAATTGGCCTTGTCTTCAAAGTTCATTTTTAAGTATTTCATATTGTTTACTATACAAGAAACTGCAATGAAAATTGTAAGGAAAAATTCAGGACTGTATTTAAAACATGTTTTTTATAATTTTGGATATATTTTCAGTATTTAAAATTTAAAGAAATTAAGTGCAGATTTGAACTCAATGGCTTTTCAGGAACTCATACAAAATTCTTGCTTTGGGGCTGTTAAGTTAGCTGTTTCTCATTGTCACTAAAACTGCACTAATATATTTTTTTTTCTATGTAGAAGTCTGAAACTGCAGTTGATTATTTTACCAGACGTTGTACTTGAATTTCTAATGCATGCTTGAAGTAGTTGCAACTTCTTAAATAAGTGGAAGAAGTAGATGGTCAACATAGTAGGAAAGCCAGTTTTACTACAGAATTTGCTGCATCACTTTTTAATATCCTGTAAACAATGCAGAGCTTGGCACATTAAATGTTTGTTCTAAAATTGGTTTTGATTATGACTGAATCCTGTGTACAAGGATGGTCTCCTTTAAAGAGCCTTTTCCATCTGGCTGCGTGTTTGGTCTGTCCTTAATTTTTAAGTGCTTTTTTTGATTCTTGTAAGGCTAGTTTTCTAAGTGTAGCCTTCAGCATAGTGATCTGAGGGCTGTAGCTTAATTGCTACATTAAAAAGTATTTAATGTAATAATTCCTGTGTGATGTCCTCGTATATTTGTGAATCTGTTGACTACTGTATTTGCTTAACAGTTTGCAAAACATTCTAATTTGTGACTCATTACAACATTCAGAATGTTTCAGAAACATTGAAATTGAATTGAGTTCATGCTTTGGATAAAAGTTTAAAGAAGGAGGGTGAATGGTTTGTTGTTTTCCATGTTTCCAAACAGTGACTGAACTGTGTTCTTAAAATTGCTAATTATTTAAAGAGTTGGATATTTGAAGCTCAATTTTAATTTAAGTTGTCCAAGTAATCTGGCTAAACAAAGCAATGCCACACAGCTATATAAGGCAGAATATAACAGTACAGTCTGAGATGTGTTTTATTGCTATAGAGTGTGTTCAGTCACACAGTACACATCTCCAAAAGCTACAAACCCTTTTTTCTGAAAAAATGATCTACGATTGCCCAGGTCTTGCTTTTACTCTTCTTGATTATTGCCTTGTCCTTGGGAAGGGAAAAGGTAGGAAAACTTGATTTAAAAGTCTGTAGTCATGATGGAGCTTAGAGTAGTCATTTGTGAAGCTGTTGGAAGACAAATGCTCACTCTCACCATTCTCATTCACAAGCAGGCAGTTTTGCACTCTTGTCTTTCTCATAAAGAGAAAGGTGGTACTCAAGAGGCAGCGGGTTCTTCCTCTCTATGGGGGAAACAAATTAAGAACGTGTAAGATTGACAGGCATCCAGCTAGGTTCTTCAATGCCAAAGTCTCCCTTAAAGATCTTCACAAGGGACCTAAGCTTTTTTCATTGTTTTATAAAGGACTATCCCTCATTGTACAGCTCTTGGACAAAATGTTTTGTGTAGTAAAGTAGCACTGAGCTGTGGCATCCTATCCTCTAACTCATATGCTGCCTCTTAGGATTTCATAGAGTCATCAGTGGCACTTTTTCAATCCGATGATGAAGACGGGAAAGCATTGGACATCATCAATGAAGAAATTCCTGATTTGGAGCAGACTGGATTTGGCCCAGAAACAGGGTCAATTCTTGTGAAAAGTGGAGTGTAAGTCTACCAAAATACATGACTGGAAGTATTATGTACTTTTTTACCCAGCTGTTTTCAGATAATATTTGGACAGGAAGTACTTTACATGGAACAGGTGGTAAATGGTTGAAGGACAACAATGTTTATTTCTGTTTCCTCGGTAAATGAAAAAATATCTTAATGTTTTCTCTAGAACTTGTACCTACACCTTGATTTGGATCTGTGTGCTCTAGTTAGTACAGAAAGCTTGTGAGGTCCCTCCAGAAATCACATAGACTGTAGTTTCATAATACAAGCACTTTAGTAGTAATGTAGAGTGTTGTGGTACAGAAATGAGATTTTAGGTAGGTTAAGAACTGGAATACTTTGTGGGGACAAATGGAGCCTGAAAGGATGTGCTGTGCCTTAATCATAATAAAGTCAGGCCATGGACACTGAAAATTGAAACCCTCTTTAGAGAATGATTTATATTAAAAGCTAGGGGCTAAAGCAAAAGCTGTTTAAGAGTACATATTCCAAACTGATTAAACCCACGCAGTGGGCTTCATTGATGTTCCATATGCCTATGTGAAGCTCAGGAGGAAAGTAAACAGTACAATTGCAATAAATAAGGAAGGTAAATAAGTTGGCAGGCATATGCAGTTTTAAGTGATGAAGCAAGGACAGAACTTACAAGTGCTTCTACACCAATGCCAGAAGCATAAAAACCAGTACAGAAGGAACTGGAATACTTGGCATCAAATGACAGCTTTGATATAGTAAACCACAGAGGTTGGGATGAAGGATAGGCCAAGCAGTGCTGCAAGGCTACCAGCTACTGGCCAATGTGCATACCTCATGGTTGGAAACAGCCCATTGTGTACAGATCTGATGTATTGCCAACATAACTTCATCTCAAAAAATGGCTTAAAAGGGGCTCCCTGGGACCTATACATTAATGGATCTGCCTTCTGTCCGCCGTAAAATGGCAAAATCTATAAGATTATGGAATACATGGTTAATCACAGTCTGAAGGGAAGGAGTCACTGTGGCTTCTGTGAATGGAATTGCTGCCTCACTAAATCTCTGGTATTCTGTGAGAAAGTTGATATGCACGTGAATTAGACAGTCATATGGACACAGTGCTATAAAAATAATAATAGTAAAAGCCTTTGACAGAGTGATGCATAGTTTATTGAAGAAATAAGACTGCATGGAATTAGAAGAAAAGTTCTGTTAGGAACTGAAAGCTGGCTCACATGTAGGAAGCAAAGAGTCTTAATAGAGAAGAATCATCAGTTTCTTAGGCACTGTTGATAAATCTGCTTTTATTCAATCGATATAGTCAGTGTTTTTTGGGGGGAAGACTTTGTAATCTGGGAGCAGGAAGCAAACAGTACTCTTCAAATCTACAGATGATACCAACTTCTTCATGGCAGTTAAAAGCCATGTTAATTATGAGAATCACCAGTTGGTCCTCATAAAATTGAGCAGCCAAAAAAGATGGCAGGTATAAAAATATATAGTAATACACACAGAGGAAAGTAACTTAAGATGTAATTAAATGGTGCTAAATGTATAAGATGCTAAATGGACTACAAAAGGAGATGTCCTCTAATATCCCTAATAGTTCTAGAAGAACAGTCCTTGGTTCCAGGGGACTAAGAAAAGAATGGACCAAGGCAAGTGGCCAGGTTAGTAGCATCTCCCTAACCAGCTTATGCCTATTTAGTCGGCTGACAAAGCATGCTTAGGGCTAGATACACCATTGATCAGTTTCTTCTTAAATTACAGCAGGATTAGCAAAGCATGAGAAGTTCAAACAGGCAACCCTGTAAAATGTTTGCTTTATCTCATCCTATCAAGACTTCCTCATTTATTTCTCTTTCTTCTTACACCATTTTTCTCAATTCCAACTGGAAAAGTTGGAAGAAAGTTCAGTCTTGGGGTGATGGTGAACAAGTTAAGATTGACCTGAGAGAGATTCAAGAAATAATCAAGTATCTTTCTTCTTGGCTTTCTGAGTAAAGTGTCCAAGTAGTGTTTGTAAAGTAAAAACAGTAAATCAAGTGTGACACTTAAGTGCCTCAAATCAAATTTGACGTTTCATTGTCAGATGAACTTGTCAAGAAAAACTCCAAAGAAAATTGTTGATATTTTCGTCAAACTATCCATGAAAATGTTATGTTTTCTCTTTATTTTTCTGCCGTTCTTCAGGTGGGTTGCATATCAACAGAAACATTTCTGTGGAGAACAGTATGTATTGGAGAAAGGAAAATATAAGTGTTTCTTTGACTGGGGAGGATCCAGTAAAATCATTATGTCAATTCGACCTATTAAGTTGGTAAGTTACTAGAGATTGTTAAGGGAAAAACTTAAAAGAAAGTAGACTTTTGAGTTCAAAGTCTACAATAGTTTTATAATACGTAGTTCTATAATAGTTTTATTATCAATTTGTCTGCTTTATTTGAAACAAGTTAAAGGCTCTTATGGATAACATACCATAACTCTGTACATGATAGAGACTGAACCTTGTCTATCTGAAATAGACACTTTGGATCTATCTTTCTTTAATGATAAAATTGATGGGGAAACTTAGTAAGAACTTCCCTTTGTCAGCTGCATTCATGGAACAATAACCTGGCCTGGAAAGATTGATTTTTGCCTCACTGATAAATTCTTGAGCATTTGTGTATCAGTTTTCTAGTCCATATTATGTGGCTGTGGGGTTTTTTTTTGTATTTTCATACTGAAATATTTGTAAGGCGTGGTGAATATGTATATGTATGGTGAATAAAAACAGAAGATAGTTTTAATCCATTTTTAAATCCAAGATTTGACCAAATAGATTATCATCCTAATGGAAAGCAAAGAAAATTCTCAGTAATAAGTATATAGTAAATGATATTATTGCAAAAGTACAAAAATTAAGCCTTATTTTGAAGAGCATATTTTGGAAAAAAGAAAAAAAAAGTCCCAATATTGTTCTGAGTTTTGTATTTTTTCAAAAATATACTTAAATTCAAATAAATTTACATTGACTCTACTCCATGTTACTAATTAATGAGCTAATTAATTAGTTACATGAACTAAAGATGCAATTTTTCTGTGAAGAAAAGGACTGAACAACCAGGCACCTATAATGAGTTTATAGGCTTCTGATGGCAAAATTCTCTTTTTGCAGCCTCTGCCAAGAACGTGGATAGCCTATGTACATCTCTGCTCTTGAATTTGTAGTTTACAAATTTCAGGAACTTGGCATGCCTTCTTGGAAACTAATTGTAATTCATTTCATTATTATTATTATATTATTCATTTATTTGTTCATATGCTTGTATATGTATTTATCATTGCAGGAACCACTTGGAACAAATGAGCCTCCACATTTGGTATGTTGACACTGTTTAACAGTCTCTAGTACTAAACCACATTTAATAATTAAACGCAGGTAATGCTGAATTTCTCGCTTCATTTCTTCAGATGAATATCTCAGTATTGTCATCTCCGTACATTAAAGAACAACTTGAGGAAGCTGGTAGATGTGTAAAGGCTGTGTTTGCCAATGTTCTGCTCTTAGTTTTATTTCAGTTCACACCTTTTAGTATTCTGTCCCTAGAAAATGCAAGCAGTATAGTAGACTAGGGTAAATTTGGATCTTTCTGGCCAGCTGTTTTCCTATTCTTTCCTTTTTTTCTTTCTTTCTCCTGGAAACATGATACCACATATATTTGTCCTTCTCTTTGTGGCATGTGTTTTTTCCATTATTTTGCATTCTATCTGGTTTGTTGCTATGTTGCCTTATGTGTGAGGTGAAGAATAATGTAATAAAAACTGCAGAAAACTGAACTGCACGCTTCAAACTTGTAGGTCTATTGAGAGGAAAGCTGAAATTTCATGATTATAAAAAACCCAAGATGTATTTCTTCTGTGACACATTTGAACGGTTACATCTACCTTGCTGATAACTGACTTCAGTTTTAAGAAGCAGTAATTTTGAGGATTTGCACTTCTGGCCTTTATCTTAGTTCCATTAGCGTACCTTTGGTGTGATTTAAAAACTGCTCTAAATGTCTGTGCTTATCACCAGGCATAGTCTCTATCTCCCACAAGGTTCTGCCCCAGCAGGGCTCTCCTCATTTCTGGCATTTGTGGTTTTATTTATCCTTTTCTGTCCTGCAGTGGGCTGCTAGCATGGGTGTTGATCTGAGTGGCTATATTGCTTTCTCTGTTACATGCTTTTAAGTAAGCAAATTTGGAAAACTGTATTTTGGAAAACTTGATATTTTCCAAAAGAAAGAGAATCTAGGGCTCAGTGGCCGTGTTTCAGAAAACTTCTGTATTTTGTCATCTGGGCATAATTTTATTCTCTCTTCCTTGAACAGCTATCATAGCCATAAGCGTGTGGGAAATGCATACATTGTGTTACTTAGTGGGTTGACCACACCCTTCTTTTTCTCTATGTTCTCTTCTTCAACAATTTTATGATTACCCCAGGACTGCAGGAAATGTTTCTTCTCTGAAGATATAATCGGTGTATTATTTTAGCCTTAAACACTGATTTCCTGCCAGACCTACTCATGTGGCAGTTTGAGGCCAAAGATTTGCTAGTTCATTCACTCTAAGGCCTTGGTAAATGATACTAGGTAAAATGACTGGCTCTGATGAATCTGATGAGATCCAGACAACTGAGGATATATAGAATATATTTATCCTTCAGCTCTTCTGCTTTTTCAGCATTTCCTTCCCAGAAAAATTCTTTCAGTGTTTCAGTTTGGTTTTCCAGATCTTTAAGATCAGTGCAAACCCTTGAAATTTCAATAAACAAAATAGTTTACAGTCTTTTTAATTTTTCAGTGATAAATAAAACAATTTTAAAAATCTGTGTGTATGATGTAGGATACTCCAAAAGTAATGCCTCCTATTTATTTTCTACAACAGATACAAAGAGCACAATAACACTATTTGACAGATCAAATTCGCAGCTACAAAACACTATTTTTTCAGCATAGTCACCACCATTAGCTGTGCATTTTCACCAGCAATTCACAGCAGCCTGCATGCCATGCTTATAGAAATCTGCATGACTTTCTGGAATGTGACTTGTTGCTGTTACTGAAACACACCACCCTCTGCCTCACTGTGCTCACATCCACTACTGCCATAACACCAACATTTGCCTCTGACGCTGTGGGCCAACATAATAAAATAGGAGGCATTGCTTTTGGAGCAGCCCATATATGCATACTTACCTGAAATTACTGATCTATATGAGACTGTTTTGCCTGTTGTGTTGTCTAATAAAATTCTTAGTTTTGTTTTTAAAAAGTGCTATCCTGACTTCTCACAGTCCTGGTTATTATAGGATTCCATCTTAAAAATAGGAAAGAATGTAACTTGTATCATTACAGTCCTATTAGGAAGGGAAATATTTTCAGTAAGTTTTTGTAGGGAAATACTTAATCACTTAGGATGAGTAAAGGGTATTATTATTATTATTATTAAATATATTATTATTATTAAATATGAACATTTTCCCATTCGAGGTAAAGAAATGTTTCCATGTATGCAACAGTCTTGTAGTTTGGGAAATGCATGGTGCATATGAGTTGGCAAGTCCTGAGTATTCTCTTCTGTAAGCCATACAGCAGTTGTTTTGAATGATTCTGTATCCATTCTCCCATCATTAATAAGCATAGATCTGAGCTAAGGGAACTGTGATCACTGTCTAGGAGAGTATCTTTTTCCCACTTTTTAGTTGCTCCTCAGAAAAACAACTAAAGCTTCTTTAATCTTTTCAGTAACTGCCCTGATCTTCTACTTCTGCCAGGGTCACTAACAAAGTACATGTGGTGCATGAAAGACTGAAATGGTCACTTCTAAGTGATTCATTTTATTAAAAGGAAACTTTGTTTTGCCCAGCAAGAACAAAGCCTTTTTCATTAGCAGTTGGCTTGCGCAGATAATTTAGGTAGCAGAGAGAACTCCTGTGATAACTTGTATTTTCAGTATTCTGTCTATTGACTTTATAAGAAGTGAAACCTGATAAAGTAATGTCAGAACCTGATAAAGCATCATTAGCTGAAGTTTAAGAGTAGTAATAAATGCAGTTTTTTTCATTGATGAATTGATACTTCATCCTAGCTTTAGTGAGATGAAGACCATCATTCACTCTTAGACATATTCCATATAAAAGACCTTTTTTGAAACTGTTGCATAGCATATGGCCTATGAAAAAAAGACGGTGTATATACTTTTATAAAGTTTTTTAAGATAAGTGCATAGAAAAAAGTGCATAATTACAGCTTAAATAGATGCCCTGGAACATAGCATTGCAATTATATTTACAGGAAAATTACTTACACCTTATCCTTCATATTTTAGCTGATGTGTTTTCTCAAAGGCCAGGTTAAGCTTTTCTTCTTCTTTCCAGCAGGAAACGCGTTCATTTCTTTTAAAAATGCAGTCTGACTTTTTCCATAAAATCATTTGCCAGTGCTTATGTTTGGCCTGTTCTCTGTACTGGCAAGAGCATTTGATTTCTTTTCTTTGGCAGGAAGTTAGGCCAATTTGGGACATGATGGGGAAGTCCTGCTTGCAACAGCCATAGTGTTTTTCTTCCATTACAAAATATGAACTGTTCTTTTGATAAAGTAAAATTTTGTATTCTTATCCAGCCTCTCTTTCAAGCTTTAAAGGGAAAATCATCTCCATTATACCATACCAGCCTAAGAGCACAGAATTCTAAGTGACTTCACTGTAAGTCATAGCCTATATCATACTACTGTGTTGGGTTTTTTTCTCACTTTTTTTTTTCCTCCTTTCTTTCTTTCTAGCTGCAGTACTTTCAACCTTGTTGCTTTTCGGAGTGAATTGAGCACATCTTATTGCTGGAACATAGTTAAATGTGTCTTGAAGTCCTTCACCATGACATGCAAAACCATCTCAGCTGAACTTTAAAAGAAGTTAACATAGCCATTCTACATCTACCAAGCTGCACCAGGTTGCCCCTCAGAAATTCCCCTGCTGGTTTTTTAACGAAAAACTACCTGCAGTCACTCAGGGAAAAGAATACTTCAAGGCATTTTTTTAACAGTAGCCTTGTATCTTTTAGCTAATGCCTTTTCCTCCAGTTTTGAAACCTGGGTTACTGAGCTATAGCAGAAGTTAGCCACAGTTCAGGAATATTTCAGGTAGAAGATAACATCCTTCAGTCCTAGCCTTCTCTGTTCTCTGAGCCCTCTTCTGCTGCATTTGAACTTATACTTGTTACCACTACGTTAACATGACTGTAACAGTGATATTAACATGAACTTCCTGAACAGGGTCCAGAGATGATAAAACACACAATCTTTCTACAAAAGAAAGCAGCTATAGAGATGGAAAAGACTCCTTAACTGAGAATTCATTCTATTTATTGTATCTTTGTGGATTGAATGGATATGTCTCTTAGACCACAACTATCTCTGCTAACATTAATGGCAATGAGTTTGTTTCCCTTCTAGTCATTGGCTTTATTTTGTTTTGTTCTTGTAGCTCAAAGCTTTCAGTAATACACATTTCCAAGGAGCATGTATAGATTTCACAGCAGAAGTTTCTGATTTCACATCATTCATACCATGTTCTTTTAAGGTTCTTCGGGGTTGGTAAGTGTTGTTTTACATGCCACCATTTTAAGTAATTAATCTTTTTTTCCCTAATGCTACTAAGTTTCAGATCATCAACATAACATACTAATCATATTCCATCACATCTTAGACTTTCTGTCTTGCAATGTAGCTCAGTAAGCGTTGCCCTGCTGTTGATTTGGGTAGCATGCTTTTGTTTTCCCTGTGGGAAGGGAAGCTCAAAGTTACTGTGGCTTTTTTCTTTTTTTATCTCCCATTAGAATTTATTCCAGATTTTAAGAGTTCTGTGCAGGAGAGGTATCTGCCTTCCATTAGTGTCTGTTGATTCCAGGACTGAAATTTGGATTCCACATGACTTGATTTCTATATTTTGGTTGCTTTGTCGCATAGCCATTTGAGTCACTTTAGCTTTAAAAAAAAAACACAAGCTTAACAAGAACAAACAGATTTTTTTTTTTATCCCTCACTTCCTTAGCAAATACTAATACTTGAAAAACCTTACTATTAATAAGCTACTTGAGCTGCTAATCTTTTTTGTTACTTTGTTCTTGCAGTTGGCTCCTGTATTACCAAGGGGAAATTGATGACAATCATTGTGTGCTGGAAGAAGGCCTCTACATTGATCTCCCTTCCTGTGGCTGCCCAACTGCTGCAATCAAATCCCTCAAGCCTATTGAATACGTAAGGACTTCATTGAAACAAATAATGCTTTGGAACTCTTTTATTAGTCAGATGTCTGAAGCAAGTGCTCGCGTTAAACAAACTCCCACTCAGGGAAAAGAGTAAAGTTTGTTTTCTTGGGTTATGGGATTTTGAGGCTTGGAACAAGTCAGACTGTGTGCATGCTGTAGTGTAGGCACACACTCTTGGATGCTTGTGTGTTCTGGGCTGAAGGTTACTCTTTTTCGTAGGAGCATTGTTTGATGTTTTTCTGACTGGCCTTTATGATACAGCGTAGCAACTTGGTACACAGCAAGATATTGCTTTTTTGTTGTGCCATCTAAGCACATGGGATTTCTTATATTAGGCCTATAGCCAAGACTCAGTCTTAAAGTACATGCAAAATGGAAATTACATGGTAGCATAGACTTGCCATAATGCTTTTTGATTTACTGTTTTGCAAAAGCGTTCAAAAGATTTTTGCCTTCTAATGGCATCTCAAATTCTGAGTCAATAAATAAAGTGATATAATATGCTACACATGGCACTGTGGGCTGTGTATGACACATCAGACAATTCAATCCAAAGCTCATTTCTGGCCATGAGCTGAGATATGGGACAAGTAATTATTACACATGGACATTATCTTTGTATGACTTTCATGTTGACTGTACTACCCAAGCACAGATCTTGAAGTCAGATGACTTATTGTATCAGTAAGGTGGGATTGAAGATCCTCTAGGGCCATGAAATTGGACAGGAATGTTTTGTATGATCCAGTACAAGACAAATACAGTTTTTTTGGATCTTAGTGTAATCTGGCACACAGAATTCATGCCTCTGGAGTCCCAGCATGTCTGTGCTTTTGTCTGATATCTGTGTATGTTCCTGTGAAAAAGCATAAAACATAAACTGTCCATAATGCTGTCAGTAAAAGAGAAGCATGTATTTGCTCTGTCCACTTCCTTCTGGCACTGACCAGCTTCTCCAAAAATCTTCCTCCTTCCCTGTTAACAGAGGACAAATTCAATGCATGTAGCCTGTGTCCTCTACTAACACTGAAACTAGATCATAAAGATTACTCAATTCACACTTTTCTTCTAAGTCCTTTTTTTCCTGTTTGTGAACAGGTTTTAAAAGAACACTAAAAGCTATGCATGGGATGGGAAGAATCTACAGTTCAATTCTGAGAGCTGGTCCTTTTGCTAGTTTACGCAGGTCTAGCTGCGTTGAATTCAGTGGAACTATAGCTTTTCACTGAGAGCCCAGTTTTCAGATTGAAGATTTCCTTTCACGTTGGGCTTTTGTGTTCTGCTCTGCTAAATCAGAATGAAGTTTTGACATGAAATGATAGGTCTCTTCCAAATTCCCCAATTTGGCATTGTAATAAGCTATTGGCAGCCCTTGATTACCATGGGCCAAGCTCTGGGAAAAGTGTGTTTGGCAAACTCTGCGTGGAAAGCTTACACACATCTTCCTGTGCTTTGTATGTGGTTTGCACCTCTGGTTCAGTTCCTTTCTTGCAAATAGGAGACCTTGCATTCCTCAAAGTGATGGCATTTAATACTCTAAAATGCTTTTGAACCACATCTGCTTTACAAAGAGAAATGCACTCATTGACCCCTAACACACTGTGCGTTTGTCATGCAGGACAATGTTCAGAGGCACTGTTTAGCACAGATGTGATGTTAAGCACGCAGCAGTAAGTTTGGTCAGTGTCAGAAACAGCCGTAGTTCATTCTGTGCATTGTCTGCCATGCACTATTGTTGGTACAGAGCCCTTTTATTACAAGGTATTTGTTAGCTCATTCAAGAGAGCAGCAAATGTATTCCAAAGTGGAATTGTTGTATAGTGTTATTGAATTCTGCTGAGACATTTGGGAAATACACCCACTGTTCATGTTTAAATATCAGCCCATTTTCAGTCCTAGAGTGTATATCCATGATTCTATGAACTTGGTAACTCATGCATACAGGGGAGAATGTGGAACCCTGACATCAAGCACTGAATGTGCATTGTCTGCTGTTCTCCTTTAAAGCAGATATATTTGCTGCAAGTATTGCTGTTGGACTCGCAGACTTGGTGGGAGCCATGCACTGCTTCAGTGCATAAGGTTTCTGCATCCCAGATGTTGGCTAGAAGTAGAAGCCCATGGCACTGACAGAGGAAGGAAAAAATGCACTTAGCAGTACAAAGGACTCCCGAGTCTCCTCCTTACTGGTCCTTGAGAAGAGTTACAGGTCCGTTGACCAGCTGAGAAAGAGAGAGTATGGGTTCTTTATGTGAAGCTAACTACGAAGTAGCTGTGAAACAGAGCAGTGAGCATAGGTCAGTAACACCTGCAGGGACACCAACTGAGAATTGAAATTAGTTGTTTGTAGTACTCTTTCATCACATCGGTGCTCTTTTCTGGCCTGGTGGAAAAATACTGTCAGATATCAGTGGTATTTTTGGGACTGTGAGGCAACAGTAAAGCCTTAGTCAGGCAGTAACTTCTGCAATTCCTTGACTGCTTTTTTTTTTTTTTTAATAAATTAGCCAATTATTTGAAGAAAAGGAAAGGACCTGAGAAAATTTTGTTCTCAGAATAATGCAGTTTTGATGCAAGCAGACTATGTGCAATTACAGCAAGCATTTCTAAGTGAAAAAAATATATATACACATTCTTAGAAAATTAATTTTTTTTGTTTTTATTCTGAAAATTGCCAGAAATGTAGTTTGTTTAAAAGCTGAATTTCCTAATAAATTGAAAAATGTCATTTGAAATCACTGAGCTGACCCAATTAAAAAAGAAAGAAAGAAAAGAAACAACAAAAACAACCCTTTCATAGCAACACAAAATGGGTTTGAATAGGAAAGCAGGCTTAGACTGGTGACAGTCTGATTTCTTACTGTTTTAGAATGGTTAACTTCTAGCTCTTAGGGTTCGTCACTGAAAAATGGATTTCATACCATTTAAACATGGTGTGCTGCCCCCAGCCCCTCCACACGTGCACTCCCTCTCCCCCACTTCTCATGAAATTCAGATTGTCATGATGCCACTTTGGTTATTTCCCCATTTACACACTAGCATCATGTAGAAATCAAGCATGCTTTTGAAAATAATTTCAACCACTTTTTAAGGAAAAGCTAAGGGTTACAAAATTATGCAGAAGGAAGAAAGCATTTCTGTAGCACAATAATAAGAAAATAATGTCCTTTGTTTTCAACATTCTGGAAAGAAAAACAGTATTGCAGTACCTGTGTGTTAATCTAGATTGTAAGGTAAATAATATGTTACATAGCCTCTTCTCTTCTGAAAAGGGCTGCTTCTCAAAGTGGCAAGACTTAATTTTTTACTTTCTAAGTGGGGAAAAAAAGTGCTGGAAGATGTATCTTTTAGTAACTGATTTCCTTAAGTGAACAGGCAGTTATGTTGAAAACACACTTAGATTGGTAGGATACATGTCTGTTTCATAGCAGTAGGAACACTGGAGCTCATGCAGCTTGCTTCTCATTGTCTCCCTTTATCTAAAAATCTGAAACCTTGTTAAAGAGATGCTCACTGATGAAATTTGCTGAAATTATTGTTGATGCCCACTGTGCAGGTAGGTAAGAATACAACACAGTTAAGAGTTGCTGCATTTGCAGCAGAGGTGGCGGGTTTTCATGCTGGTGTCAACAAGGACTGGCCTGATGTGCTGCCATGTATTCAGGAAAAGGAAAGTAGGGACCACGTGCCCAAAGGCAGAAGAGCACATGAAGTCAGCTGGGGCCCTTATGGGGCTGTGATTGCTTACTGGGACATTTGTCCATTGTTTGTCAAAGAGTTTTGGGGATGGAGACCCTTACAAGATGTTCTTAGGAAATGAGGCTCACCTTTAGTTGCAGACACATTATTTTGTTAGACACCCCAAGAAACATAACACGCCATTACCAGGATGACAGTAGTCAGGATTGGTGCAGCAAACAATTACTTTTCCTTCTAAAACATTAACTTCATCCTTGAAGTTAAACCGATCCCAGAGCTTGGGATCTAAATTCATTTGCTAAAAACAGAAATGACATCTGGGTTGTAGGGCCATACAGTGCTTTTTTCTTCTTTTCTTCTGAGGTTTCTTATTATTCCTCTGACTAATTGTGATATTTCCAGTATTTCCATATTGCTTATCTTTAAGATAAATACAGGCGTTAACTAATCTTCCCAGCATTCCTGTGAGGTAAATAATCAAATCAGATACAAAAAGTAATCAGTATTTCCCAGAGCCAGGCCATGAGTCATCTGGTGCAGCTGGGGCTGGACTGTGGGTGTTGCTGTCTTCCAGAGCAGTCTCGTTTCCCTCAGCCAGGCATCCTTCCTGCACCAAAGGGATTAGCCAGCAGAACACAACTTCAGCAAAAACAGTTGTAAATAATAAATGAGTCAAGACTAAAAAGCAGAGATTTTTTCCAAGGATCCTGTAATACAGCTATTGAAGTTTCTCCAGTGAGACTCTGGCAAAGGCTGTTTGCATAGCTGCAGATCAGCAGGGACCATGATGGGTTTGCAGCCATGCTTTTTTTTTTTTGCAGCCCTGTGGGTTTATTTGGCTTCCTTGGGTTTTCACATTTGAGTTTGCAAAATCTATGTTTGGAAAAAAAAAAAAAAAAAAAGTATGAAAAAATATGTTGGTAAATCTTTCTCAGCGGGATGATTAGTAATAATTTTTGACAAAATTCATAGTGGAAATTATCTATCTTTATTATAAGGAAACGTGTGCAAATTCCCACTTGCATTTGGATTTCAAATGTAGCACTTTTGGTTACTTTCTTTGTATATCTACACTATTTTGTCTCCTTGAATCAGGCACCAAAACCTTGCAATGCAAAGAAAAGGCTTTCGGAAGGAAGCTCGCTCTGCATTGATCTTTAATGCTTCCAACCTGTTTTGCATTTTTTTCTGAACTGAAAATGTTCAAAATCCTGCTCAAAATGAACTGTGAAAAATTTGTGGTGCACAGCTTCTCTCCATTAAGTGAAGGTGGAAGTCAAAGAGGAAAAGCTGAGCTGAGCCAACCTGAGATGCAAGAGGGACTTCTTCTGTGTCGATCTCCATGGCTTAACTTTTCAGCCTCGTGCTGTGGGGAGGGAGGAAGGCTTTCTCATTTTCCTTCCTCATGTTATGGAATATATTAACCGTAGACTGCCACACCTGTTAAGTAAAGAATATCATTGTACTTAACAGTTTGTAGGGGTGCTTGTACCTTGAAAACGCTACGTAAATACAGCCTTCCTTCATTACTGGCCTCTTAAATGTATTAAATCTTCGAGTTTCTTCCTCGTTGACATTGACATTAAAAACAGCAGAAACTAAACCTTCAAAACTTTATTGGTGTTGGTTTAAGCAAGGCAGTTAATTCCTTAATACACAAGATGAGATTAAGTGAATTCTTTAGTGCATTGTTGTTCTTGCAATTGGCAACCCTTCACCAGAGAGTGGTATTTCAGATATTTTCCTTGAAATAACTGTGAAAAGAAGCTAATCTAACCTAGACGTGGGAGTAACTTGCCAGTGGTAGGTTAATGTAGATGCCTTTATCTCATCTTTCAAAATTTGGGACTGGGGTCCACTTAAAGTAACGTCCTAAACTGAGGTTGTCTGTTTGTCTCCTCTTGTTGTCTCCAGCTGTTGTCTCTTGTTGTCTCCATCTTGTTGTCTCCAGCTGTCTTTCTTCTGGCACTCAGAGAGCCCCATTCTTCTCTGGTCCATCAGGATTTGGCCGTAGTGGAGTAAGCTGGTCCTGGCAGTCTCACACTCACCTATCACTGATGGCTCTTCAGCCTGAAAATGAGTTAAAATGCACCTCCGCATCCTTCAAAGAAGGGCAACAAACAAAATGTCTCTTTGAGAAGTGTAGTAGCATAGCCTCAAAACCTTGGTTGTTTTCTTTTTACTGTTGGTGGTTTCTATGGAGCTAAGAAAACAAAATCAGAGAGAAAAGCCAGGCCAAGTCACTGCTGCCAGCTGATGGTGTAAAATAGCATATATAAAGTGAGTAACCAGAGCATTGCTCTATATATGGTTATGGAAACGTGACAGCTTCAGTGCTTGAGACAGCAGCATATTTTCTGTTTCCATACTTCATGTCTGCGCAAGATCAGTGAAGTCCTCCTAAGTCTCACTGGACAGAGTGGCATCATTCCTTGTGGCATCAGTTCCCAGTGTGTCTCAGATGCAGTTTCTGCTGCATTCCGACAAACTGGGATTCTGAAAAACCTGATGGCTTTCACATGTTCAAGTTATCTCAGCCATGTGCAGTCGTATTAATGGACTCCACCCATTTGCTGTTTGGATGATTTATAAATGGATAATGCTCGATCACATGACTGTTCTGTCCAGCACAGCATCCTTGTCCTTAATATATTGGATACTGCAAAAGCAAGATACCTGTAGGCTTTGGTAGCAGTGTCTAGCGACAAAGATGCCACGTGGTGCTTCCTATGCCTTTTGATGCATTTGTGAAAACCCTCCCTTTTGAACCAATTCTGCATGTGGCTTTTCCACTTAACTGAAAGCCATTGCCATTGTTGGCTTTCTGCAGGCTGGAGTGTGATAGCAACGCCTTACTCAGCAAAGCAACCTGAGAAGTAGCTACCTGCACTCAATCTCTTGTTCTAGATTGCAAAGTAAGCTATAAACACACCTCATCCACGAGAAGGCAGATGGGAAGAACAGACATTCCAAAATAGAGACAGTGATGAGTATTAATCTCTTCCTGCTTTGTACGTAGCATTAGTTTTGTAGGAGTCTAACTTTTTTATAAAACAAAATCTTGCCAGGTGAATGATATCAAACCCTTCTTTAAAATTACCTATCCAGTGCCCTGTCCACGGATTGTAGCATGACTCACATTGTCTCTGCAGTGGTCAGTGGAGGAAAGCAATTTCTCTGAGGCAGGATTTGAACAACCACCTACATACCAACTGCACTGAGTCAGAGCCAGTAAGTTTGTAAGAGCTGAAGCACAGCTAAGATCTTGAGATACTTCACTCACACGCACGTGCCTCTTCAAACGTGAAAGTTATGTTCTCTTAATTATAAAGTATAATTCAATATTTTTTTCATTCATTCCACCGGAGGCAACACCTTTGCTACAGAAGAATTTCTGCCCGTTGCAGTGAGCTGGCTATCGCACGGTGACGTCTCCAAAGAAAAAGGCTGCTGATTGTAGCAGTCAGACCTACTGTGTCTTCCTTTATCAAATACATCAGGGTATAAATTGCAAAAAAGTGTTTACGATTTCAAGTTTAAAAAGCTGAAAAACCATTATAGTATTCCTTGTATGAAGATACTTGGCTAAACATGAACCAGCAGTGTCACTGCCCACGTATCCAAGAAGTCCAGTGGCATATCCTGGCTTGTGTAAGTTGCCAAGAGGAGCAGGGAAATGATTGTCCCCCTCTACTCAGCTCTGGTGAGGCTGCACATCACGTACTGTGTTCAGTTTTGGGCCCCTCACTACAAAAAAAAAAAGACATGGAGGCACTGGAGTGTGGCCAGAGAAGGGCAGTGAAGCTGTGAGGGATCTGGAGCACAAGACTTACAGGGACTGGCTGAGAGCTCTGGGATTGTTCAGTCTGGAGAAGAGGAGGCTCGGGGGAGACCTTATAGCTCCTAGAAATGCCTGCAAGGAGGTTGTGGTGAGGTGGGAGTTGGCCTCTTCTCTCAGGTAACAGTAGTAGGACGAGAAGGAATGGCCTTAAGTTGGGCCAGGGGAGGTTCAGGTTGGATGTTAGGAAAAATTTCTTCTCCAAAAGTGTGGTGAGGCAGTGGCACAGCTGCCCAGGGAGGTGGTGGAGTCACCGTCTGTGGAGGTGTTCAGGAAACGTTTGGACATGGTTTACTGGGGAAGTACTGGTGATAGATAGGTGGTTAGGCTAGATGATCTTGGAGATCTTTTCCAAACCTGGCATTCTGTGATTCTAAGACATAGACTTCTTATGTTTAAATGAGTTTCCCCTTGTTTTTCTGCTGATCTTGCAGTTAAGCAAGCTGATCTTATTTACTTTCATAAGAAAGTTTCTCTCTGCTGTAGAGAAAGGCATAAGTGAAGAGCGTTGCAATTCTGCATGAGATTGATGTCTCTACTAATAATGTTAATTTTTTCAAGGTTGTCAGAAGAAAAATAGGAATGCCTGCAAAAACACGGAAAACTTTGTAGTTCACTTGGTTTTTAACATTTTTCAGTTTTCAGATCCCTAAGATTATTCCAGTGAACAAATCACCAGATAGCTAATGACAGTCAGCACACAACAGTCTTGTGATTTGCCTCATTGCCTTAGTAGCAATCTGCAGATCACCCTGAGAACTGCTGTAACCTGTTCCAGCTGCAGATAAACAGGATTTTTGAAAAGTAACCAAGGGCCTGATGATACTGACCAGATCACAGAGGGATTTTTCAAATGCAAACAACTTTCTGCATCTCTAAGTGTTTCATTTTCTGCCTTGTGTCAGTTGGGAATATGCTTTGATGACAGTGCCACTGATAAATCCAGTATGTTTCAGGCACATATGCTTTGTTGGGAGGTGCACTTTTTCTTTCTTCGCTTCTGTATTTGCTGAGAGAGCCCTATCTAACCCCAAGGCAAGTGGAAATGAAACTGAAGTGGTAAAGTGTGTGCATCATGCTTAGCCCCTGAAGTTAGATTGCTCTGAGTAAAACATTGCTTTTCCCCCTCCTCACCAGGTTTTTGCTGAGCCCTCCCTCAGTCTGTTTGCACTGGAGTGCTGCAAGGGCAGAGAGCTGCACTTCAGTGAGCCTGTCAACTCTGTTCTGAATGAAGACCTTCATTTTTACACTCAGTCTGTGTGGGTGAAAAGCGGATTGTAAGTATGGGGGAAATATCCTTGTTATTTGGGGGAGCTAATACTAAGCGTGTGTTTCCTAACAACTGCTGCCTTTTTTTCATAGGATGCATTTTAGATTCTAACTTTTGAGACATTTCAAAATCCTAAAATGTTGTTGAATGCTAGATCCACCTTTTGTGCCAAGATTCAAAATGAACAGGAGCTCTGGGCAGAGGATGCATTTTCTCCCTCAAAGAGCCAGCCCTTTATCCCCATGCATTAACAAACAAGCCAGGAGCCAAAAGTAAATCAGTAAATTCTGATTCACAGGTAGAGCAAACTTGAACTGCCTTTGTTAATGGGCTATGAAATACCAGCTGCAAACTGCAGTAATTTAATGTGAGCCATTGCAGTGGCTCAGTGGAGCTTGGCGTGCTGCTCAGCTGCCACAGAGGCAGTGACTTGTGAGAGCAGCTCCAGGCGGATGGGACAGCTGGAGCAGTAATTTGCTTCTGCTGTTTGTTTAACCCCCCTGTGACTGGGAATAAACACCCAGGCTCTTCTGTGAAACCCATCTGAAGTCTGCAGAAATTATCTTCCAGCTTCTTTCCCATCTCTCCCTTTCACCTTTTGGAGAAGCTACCAAGTGCTCTGTCATAGCTGAGTTTCAGGGCTGCACTTCAACAACAGGAACAGAGAACTTGCTGGGTCTTGTAACTGGGGCTGACTGGAAAGCACTGTCCTTTAAATATGACGCACATTTCCTCTGTGCATTTTTAACCCTTTTCTGCCTCTCTCATGGCGTTCACATACACAAGGCTCTAATTTTCTTGAGAGGTCTTATGGGATACAAAAAAAAAACCAAACGGTGCCAAATATGAACTAATTGGGCAACAGAGTAATGTGGACTGTTGACTGCTTATGTATACCTCTGTTGTGATTTTTATGATGAATTTCTCAAATGCATCAAGCCTGGTGCCACCTAAAGTAAAAGCTCTTCTACAGGTATCTGTGATAACACTGCTTGAGCACTCATCTGATACTTAGAGCCTGAGTCTAATCCAGCACATGATCCCAGAGTAATCATCTGCTGTTGTTGCTTTTGAATTGTACTATCACTAAGGTTGGAAAAGGCCTTTTACAGCTCCCAGTCCAACCCCCAACCCATCCTCACCATGCCCACTAATCACGTCCCTCGGTGTCTCACCCAGACCTTTCCTGGACACCTCCAGGGACGGTGACTCCATCACCTCCCTGGGCAGCCTGTGCCACTGCCTCACCACTCAGAAGTTTCCTAATATCCAACCTAAACCTCCCTGAGGCCATTTGCTCTTGTCCTACTGCTATTATGTAGGAGAAGAGGTTGACTCCCACATCACTATGAGGTGACTTGAGGCTCCCCATGATGGTGGCAAGCAGCTACAGTTTGAGACTGAAAACACATTCCTGGGTGCTGGTTTAGAGGAGGAAAGACTCGCTGGGAGTAACACCTGACTTATTTCAGTTGGGAAATACTTCTGTAGAGGTGTCACAATCTGTAGGGTATACTACATGGGAATCTTTGTATAAGCTGTCTCTGCCTTCTCAACAGGTGTGCAGAAGTGGAAATTAATGGCTTTGTCCATGGAGTTGGTTGTTAAGGAAGGCTGAGGGCTTAGAAACACAGTAAAAGAGCACATGAAAGTGCATGCAGTGTTCCAGCCCTTTCCCCATCTTCCAATTAATTTCTGTGCTTTGCAGCCTGCAGTGAGTTGGGGCAGAATAATTACTTGCCTGGCTGGACTTCTGAGCTCCCTGTGATGCTCTCCAGGAAGTAGAACTCCACAGCCTCTCCTCATCCTTCACTACAGCTGAAAGACTAAGGGTGTGACGGGATTGTGGGAAGTCTATGAGATGTTGTAGAATACTGCCTTGTAAGTTCATGAAGGTGGATTTAGAGCGGTTTAGAGCGGTTTTGAGCTCCTTGTCCCAAAGCCTACTGTCAGCCTTAGACAAATGACAAAGTAAGATCTGTGTATATGCAATGGCTTCTTGCTGCTGTGCCACTTCAGTAAGAGAAAGCGCAGGTGTGGGGTGTGCTTTGGTGAAGGGGGCTGTGGTGCTCCAGGGTCTGAGAAAGGTGGCACGGTGTGGGCGCTGCCATCTGCATGAAACCCCTGATGAATTTTGTTTGTGTCACCAGATATGTGCCAGCATATGTAAGCATATGCTTTGGCAACATAGATCAATTTCATATGAGACTGTTCAGTATTCCCGGAAAATAGTTAAAAGCAGATTTTCAGTGGCTTCACAGAAAGCATCACAAGAAAAAAGACAGAAATGTGTTGTAAGTATCAAAAACCTGCAGTGATTGTCAGCGCTGATCCAAATACCCGTTATTTGAAAAAATGGTGATATAACCTCACTAAGGGACATGTCACTGTTGGACCATTTCAGCTTCATTGGAGTTCCTTCAAGCAAGGCTGTCTGTCTGCTCCCCCAGACATTCTGAATGGGGGAAGTGCGCTACAGGTGCTGTAAGCACTGCTTGTGGATATTTTATTGCTGAATTGAAACAAAGTGTGCAGCCATCCCTCTTGTTCTTGGCAGCTGACTTTGTAAAACAGGTAACTGGGGAAACCAGTATTTGCTTTGTGTTCAGATGAGTTAATGAGTCAAGCATTTAGGTTTACTGTCTGTACAACAATGTCCTATTGATTGAAACAAAGCTGATCTGTGATCCTGAGGCTGCCTTTGTAAGCAGCAACACAGCAACAACTGAGCAGATGTCTAGATAACAAGGGATCTGTATGTGCTGGTCCTTGAACTGTGTGTTAAAGGTTTTAGCCATGTTCACATTCAGATATATTCACTGCAGTGAAGTCTGTTACAGCCATTTATGGGGTTTGAAGTAAATATTTGTTATGTATTTTTGTATTCTATATGTAGAATAGCTTTAGCTGTTAAAAAAGAAAACACAGCCCGTGGCTTCCTAATTTCCTAATGCATGCTCACTGCAGCCAGCATTGTTCCCATCTGGGTTCATGCAGAGATTCTCAAATTTGTGGGAAAAGCTTGGGGGGAACTTCTAAGTTTGAGCTAGGAAAAAGCATCTTAATTTAGACAAAACAATCAAGCCGCAAAAATGAGTGCTGTCCTGGAGCTTAGTAATACAGCTTTGATGGTGTCCCTACTGTGGGGAGGTCTGGGGCCTTTCAAGAACATGGTCCTGAATGTAAACCTGCAGTTTAGTTTAGTTAACATGCAGTCTTCTGTGTTCTGCTTTCTGTATCCAGGTGGATTGCGTACGAAGGTTGTAATTTTTTAGGAAAGCAGATTCTGTTGGAGCCTGGTGAGATTTCCAACTGGAATGAGTACAGTGGCTGGAAAGTAGTTGGCTCCCTTCGTCCGGTGAAGCAGGTACTGTAAGAGTCTCTTTTAGACTGGGTTTAGCGTAAACTAACCAGGTATAATGCTGCACATAGCACTTCTTCAATCAGGCCAGATGATGACAGCCAGAAGGACATACTGAGAGGTTACTGAAGCAGAAAATTCTTCCATTGGCAGTTACTGAGATCTATATTAGGCTCCTAAAGGGAAATAATTCCTTGCTTCTCAGAGCCAAGCATTAGCATGTTCTCCAGATGCTCTATTTTTACATTTGCCATATAGAAATGAGAAAAACAATTCTATATTGACTTGTTTTGCAATTAACACAAATGGAAGTGAGGACAAGTTGTTCTGTGCTATAGCCTGGACTTCCAAAAGAAGCAAAGTTTACGCTATACCACCAGGTTTTCTCTCCCCCCCCCCCCCCTCAGTAATGTCAGTGTCACGTTCTGCCCCTCTGTATCAGGTAATGATGCAGGTGAGCTCTACTGTGTGTGAACCCAGCCACACACATCTGTGGGAGGGCAGCATCCTGGGAGAGGGGAGGAGGGCAGGGAGACGGGGAGGGAATGTGAGCAGTAACTCCACTGGAAGAGTTTTCATTAGTTCTGCTTCTCGGAGAGTAGCTTGTCTACACTTAGTGACAAACGCTGCTTTATTTTTAAATAATAGATTCAACTGAGGACATGTTGCAGTGAACAGCACGATCATCTTTAGCAATAGTTCTGCTTATATGCTTCGCCACTGGAAGAGGGAATTTTTTAAAATGGTTTATTAGTCTAGGAAGCTTAGAATTCCCTGGAGTTCTGTGAAAGAGGTAGCCAGCAAAAGATCCCACTTTGGCTCTGTTTTTACAAATAATAATGCAAATAATATGTGCTGATCTTAAAAATAGAATTCTCTCTTCAGCCACAAATACGAAGAGCTTTTGTGTTTGGTAGCATCCTTTTTTATATTGCAACAGTGAGTAATGTCCTAAGTAGTGCCTTGTGTGTTTTGCTGGGGATTTGGGCATTTGGAGCTTGTTTTTATTTTAAATCCTGCAGGCTGAAGGCTTCCTCAGGTTTGTGCAGTCAGCTCATTGTGCCTAATGCTTCTGTGGCATATGGGTATTTTTTTTAAGACTGGAATAATTCTACAAACCTGCACCACTTTATATTTCCTCCTCCCTTCTGTGTCAAGTCTGCTGGTGCAGTAGGCAGTGCAAGAAAAATCTGAACACTTGAAACTCACATGTCTCAAGATGAGAGAGAACAGTTTTACTCAGTGACCTTTCTAAGTTCTCTTCCTTTTAAAGAACAACTATACAGTATATTTATTAATACATATTTGTTCATGGATGCTTGGTAGGAGAGAGGCTTTATTGTCTCTTAACACAGGGTTTGTTTTATTATGGAAAAAAAGGAGGTTCAAAACTCCCAGAAGAAAAACTAATTGCAAATTGGTACCTGGAGGGAACTACCCTTCAGTTGTTCACTTTACTTTATTTGCTCCCAAATCAGTGAATAATGGAGGAAAAACTCAAACCCTGTAGTAGCTCTACAGAGCAGCCTTATTTTTTGAGTAAGCTGTGTAAGCCGTGATGCCAGCTGAGTACCATTTTCTGTGCATGTTCAAGAGCAAAGGTCAAACTTCTGTGCTACATATTCCAGTTAGTGGTGTTGAACTTGCTGGATATGCAACTCAGCAAGTTCTATATTCAGAAAATGAAAAGCTTGTGGATTATAGCCCATTTACTGGCCTTGGAGTGAAAGAAATGTGAACTAAAGCTATTTGCATATCACAGGGATTAGTTCTATAGAGATAAATACATTAAAGTACACCCTCTCTGCTATTGCTGCCTACAGCTGTTTGTGTGTGAGAAACATTTAGTTCTGTCTTACATGCACGTTCGCTTCAACTATATATATATATATTTTTTAACATGATCATTTGGAACTTGGAATGCAACACTTTAGAAAACTGATGTGAGATGGAGACATTCTTCCATCAACTTTTGCAGTCTGTGTGATATGACTCTCCCTTATCACCATTTCAGCCAGCAGTGTACCTCCGAATCAGGAACCGAGCCCAAGGCAAATACCTGACAGTAGCTGGAAGTCTGGCAGATGTAAGAGCAACATCAGTGTGTGTGTCTCCATACAGCGGCAAGGATACCCAGATCTGGCACTACTGTCATGGGCTCTTCAAATCCAAGGTGTGTTTCCAGATGCTGGAGTGCGTTACCTTAACTGGATCTCCTCAAGAACACAATTCACTGTGTAGATTTCCCCACTAATACCAGGATCGCTTTTGGCCTTTCCTGTGCATCTTGAGCCAAAACTCCCATAGCCCACATGTTCCTACTGTGTATGGACAGATTTGCTCTGTCTGCTTTGGCAAGCTGGATGGACAGCTTTTCACATCTGGCAGTGATGTTCCTGAAAGAAGGAACCTGGTTTTTCTTGAAAGTCTCACTTTTCTGAAAGTTTATTACCTTTGAAGAACTAGGAATTTCTCTGAAAGGGAATACACAAAAACCTGTGATCAAGCAATCAGTCAACTGCTGAATAATCTGCTCCTAGCTTAATTGCCACTATGGTTACTGCAATACTATCAGTGCCTGAAACAGAAACAAGTCAGACACAGAAGCAAGGCTTTGTGGTGGCTGGATCTCACTTGTCCTCTTGCCTCTCAGGTTAACGATGCCTGCCTGGATGTCATTGGTGGCAGAGACGTGCCGGGGGCCAAAGTCGCACTCTGGGTAGAACATGGGAAGGAGAGGCAGAAGTGGAGACTCAATGAGGATGGAACCATCAGTTCATACCTCAGCGACCAGTTGGTGCTTGATATTAAAGGTATTTAAAAAACAAAGCGTAACAACAACAACAACAACAAACAAAACATGTTCTAATGGCAGTATTCCTGCTCATTTGTACCTAAGTACCCCTCTCTCTCACCAGTTTTATACTCAACTGCTTGACAGTGGCACAGGAAACAGTCTGTGGAGAACCTTATTCTTTGATCCTGCTGGTTTTATAAGTAGTGCTAAAAAAAAGAAATGGCTCTTAGAAGACAAAATAGGGAGGGAGAAGCAAACCATAGAAGAGATGTGCCTCAGTAAGAGAAATACTCGTCATGCTTTCAGACTTGTTAAAATTCTCGTTGCTTAAGTCCTAGTCCTGCTGACCAACTATGGCAGAACCACCTATGAAGAGAAATCTCAAATGCTAGTACTGATGGCAGTTCTCACAGTATCAGAAAGCAGTGCTGCAGGGATGTATTGAGGGAACTGGGCTTGTTTAGCTTGGAAAAGAGAAGGAAGGCTCTGGGGAGACCTCATTGTGGTATTCCAGTATTTGAAGGGAGCTTCTACATAGGAGGGGGAATGGCTGTTTACAAGGGTGGATAGAGATAGGACAAGGGGGAAAAGTCTTACATTGAGACAGGGAAGGTTTAGGTTAGATATTAGGAGGAAGCTTTTCACACAGAGGTTGGTGACGCACTGGAACAGGTTGCCCAAGGAGGCTGTGGATGCCCCATCCCTGGAGGCATTTAAGGTCAGGCTGGATGTGGCTCTGGGCAGCCTGGTCTGGTGGTTGGCGACCCTGCACATAGCAGGGGGGGTGAAACTAGATGATCATTGTGGTCTTTTTCAACCCAGGCCATTCTATGTTTCTATCCTGAGAGTGGGCCGTACCATTTGGTTGCTCTTTGGAGCACAAATTTCCTTTCGTGAATTTTTATTGATGGCATGGTAGGAAGGCACCATTACTTCTATGCTACATGTAGTCCAAGGAGACAAATTATACGGATTTAGTAATTCTGGGGTTGAACTGAGTATTCAACAGTAAATAATCCCCCAGATCTGTCATTCTGTGTGTTTTCACTGTAGCAATACGTAAGTAAAAAATCCACCCACACAGTGGGAGCAGAGGATCTGCTGGAGCAAAATGCCTTTAGCAGTTTTGCTTCTGTGCACAGAGGTATGCTGGGGACTTTGCTTATGAACTAACAGAGCTCCTCAGGGCTTCAGCTGACAAATGAGTTTGAAGGAGACAAACAGCAGTAGAAATGCAAACACTGCCTCATCTCTGACAGAATTTCTCTCTCTAAGATAATTTTCCTACTTAGTGGCACTTCTAAAAGATTCTGTTGAGATTCTCCACGTTTGTTTTTAAATTGTTTGCCTTCATGAGTTTGCTTTATTTTTAAGGAGGAAATTACTATGACAAGAATCACATCATTATGAATGAGCCAGAAGAGGACAAATGTTCCCAAAAATGGGATATTGAAATCCTGTGAGTAAAACCCACCACAGAGATGGGCCTTACGTGGTTTATGAACACCTGGAGGAAAAAAAAAAAGCTACTACTGAAGTCATGCACCACTGGAACCTTATGCAGTAAATCCTGTCTTCCTTCACTCAAAGCACCAACTCCTAAACGAAGTGAATTTTTGCACAGACCTGAAAAATGGGAGGTTGAGCTCATGTCTTTCCCCAAGGACTGAACTATGAGCTGATTCTTTGGAGGAAGTTAATGTTGTTCTTCATCCGAAGTGTTAAAGTAAATGCACAGGACTAGACAGAAGCTTTGAGGGATATGAACTGCAAGGGATAATATGGGAAAGGCTCTTTAGAAATACTGGTATTTCCTTTCTCTCAGAAAATGATGAAAGCTCATTCTTCAGCAAGTGCACTCATGAGCTTGAAGGAGGTTGAGTTGGACTTCTGTAGACCAAAAGAAACAGTTGAGGCTCAAAGCGAAACTGAACCTCAATCCATACCTCCTGCTAAAGTGCAATTTATTTTGTTCGAAAGACAAATTTGAACTGGAATTCCCAGCTCAGTGCATGAAATGGGGCAATAAAACCCTGTTACCTCCCTCGTGTTACAGGTAGGCCCTGGTCTTATTTGTTTCAGCAATACCAAATTTCCAATTTTAGGAAGTTCCTTTGCAGACCCATGGGCTGTTTCCAACCCACTAATTTCGGAGTTATCCCTGAAGATCACCTTTAACGTGTAGGCATAGGTGCATCTATCCAGAGTATAAGCTTTCCTGGGTCAGGTTAGATTTCTAAAAGATTTACTGAATTTAGAGCAGTAAGGATTTGCTCTAGCTGTATTTTGTTGTCATGTATATAGACTAATTTAATACAATGTAATTTGATCTTAAATCCATGTCTTCTTTCAGAAGATAACTCACCAGGTGCTAGCAGCCAGCCCTGCTTCATGTCAGGACCAGCATAACTGCATTTAAAGGTTATTCAGGTTCATCAATGTCCTCTTAGCCCAAAGGATGAGGATTTAGATCAGTGATGACCAGCCCAACTTGCTGGCAGTTTCCTCAATGTCAGTAAGACGCAACCATCCTACCAGTAGAGCACAGTACCTTACTGCACTGCACTTGGTACAGGCTTGGAAAAGAACATCTTCCTCATACAGGATGGATATAGAGGAGGAATTGCAGCCACCTGTAGGGGCTGCTAATGCCTGAAGTGGTGGTCCTTAGCTCACTGCTATCTTCATTGGACTTCTGTGCGACTAAATGAATCTACTTCATTTAATAAGTAATATTTTCTTTCCTATTTGTTTATTCAGGGT
>JAPSGF010000016.1:12687438-12739577 GCA_035772895.1 Perdix hodgsoniae
GAAACAGTTACATTGGAATGATCTGCCCCATCTGACCTTAGATAAAAACCATGCACCTGCTGGGCAGAACATGGACTATATTTAGTTCTGTAGGTCTCACGCAGAAGGCAAGAAGGTGCCATGGTGCTGTTTGACAGCAACCTCATGATCTCCTAGCAAATCCTAAGAGGAAGCAGCACCCAACTGATCCATACCTGCACAACCCTTTGAGACAGACCAGCACAATGGAGCAAGAACTCTCACGCCATGCAACACACCCACAACATGAAGTACAGAAGGGTGGTGCAGGGGTTATACTTACAGAATTCTCTTGATCCGGCTCCACTGTAATTACAGCATGATCCCTGAACTGTAGTTTGATTTTGCTGTCTAATTTTGGCAGTTTTCCACCTAAAAAAGAAATCAGAAAGGAAGGAAATCATATAAATAGTGCAAACTGACCTTTTGTGCCCTGCTCTCCCAGCCATTCTCTTGTACCTAGATTATTCGTTACGTTCTCACCGCCTGTCTCAAACACAAAGCTCACACTAGACTGCAATCTTTGCCTACCTTATAACTCCATAATCATTAAGGGCAGAGTTAGCAACATCTCTGCCATCACATCAGCAAAAGAAGTCAGTATAGAACTCAGAACTCACCAGGAGTTAAAGAGTCAGCATCACACCCCAAGCAAGGTGGCAAACGGTTCATAATGAAATCCTTCCTCATGTCGGATGATCTGAGTTCTTTGGTGTCCTCCAGACGGTCTGCAAGCATTCTCAGAATGCTACTCAGTTTTTTTGTTGAGTCTGCTATATCCACCTGCTAAATATGCACACACAGTTCCTTTCACATGAATTCCAGCTAAACAGAGACTATTCTGAAAAAAAAGAGGCCCAGTAATGAAGTAACGATCTGGAAGGATAGGAGAGGACCACCCAAAGGGTAACAATTACTTTCTCCCAAAACAACAAATATTGTTTCTTTTACATGTGCCACATAAACTGCTCACACATCAAAGCTGAAGCTCAGTTTTCCTTACTGTGGGGCTGCCCACAATGCTGAAGGGCCTACAAGTGTACTTGAAAGAGAGAACTGTTCCTTCTTCACACTGATGAGCTGATCAGCAGCACAACCAGACCACCTTAAGGACACACACAGCAATATGCAACTCCATTAACTTTTCAAAAGTTAGACCTGGTGGAAACTATGCCTATCTGACAGCTCCAAACCAAGAAGCACTCCTCTGAGAAGGAAGTGAGCCACACAAGGCCACTGTGATACTGAAGAAAGGAACTGCAACAAAGCGGGCAACACTTCAGCTGGACCAAACCTCCAGTCACCCTGGAGTCTTCAAAAGCTGCTAGACAAGACAGTGCCTTTACACTGAGCTCTCAGAGCAGATCAGCAAGACCCATGCTTGCCTCTGTGCTGAAGCTCCAGCTGGATGCACTGCCTTTCCCTCAGACCTTCTTGCTTACCATAAGCAGTTTCCTTGGGATGCTTGTCCGCAAGGCCACATCCTCTTTTGCAGTACTGAATACAAGGCCAGGAATTGCATCCAGTAAGAAGTCTCCCCAGGAGCTGCAGGACAGGAAGAAGAAAATAGTAATTACTAAAATGGCTGTATTGAAGTAAAACAGGCATGCTTTATGTGTGTTGAGTAGTATAATTTAACTTTCTGTTGAAGCACTTCCATTGCTGCAAGAAATGTGTCCAGGGCTATCAACTTCAGCACAGATCCATTTTTAGCTTTGCTACAAACTTATGATCACAGGAAGAAGACCCTAATATGTCTCAACAGGAATTTTTAAGATACCTAGATACCTAACAGTCACCTCGTAGCTAGGGATCTTTGGTGTGTGTCAGATCCCTGTTCTAAAGCGGAATACATTCCAAAAATCTAGCTTTTGCTCTCTCAGTTTCCATTCCCAAGATGCAGTAAGTCAGAGGAGAGGAGGGAGGATTCCCACCTGCATCTTCTTCCTGTAGCCTGGGTCAATCTCATCAGGACCAGGTGTGGTCCCCTCATGCAAAAAATGCCATCCTGTCCACCTGTGGTCTCTTCCTACCTCACCCTCAAATAACAGCATCTTATACTTCTTACTGCTTCCCTCCTCTTCCATCAAATTCCCACATTAGCAACTATCTTCAGGCACCCATTACTGTGGCAAATTGCCCTGCTTATAACAAATGCCACCAGACTTGTCTTCCTGCCTCAGGCAGAGGTCTGGCCTGGACAAACTTCACCCCAGTGCACAGCGCAGTCCCTTTGGGCACAGAGCCTGAAATTCCTCAAGGTGTCATTTCATCAGCACTGGAGGTGCTGAGGAAGTACTGAGGAACTGCCCTTTCCCCACATAAGGCTGTCAGGTCTCCAGCAGCCCTGTTATAAAGAACTTGTCTGTCCAACACTACCTGACACACAACAACTCTGTATTGATCACACCGGACAAAACCTGTTCTGCACACCCGGGACGACTCCTGCACACCAATATGTAATACAGCAAACCCACTTCCATCAGTAAAGCACACTTCTGGTGTCACTCTTCTGTCTGTTCAGTTTGCTGCACCGGGAATGAGAAAAGCACCAGGCGAACACAGGAGGGTGGTGTCCCAAAAAAGGACAGGGAACAGGAGGTGGAACAGGACTTCAGCTCAGCCAAAGCAGCTCAGCGCTAACACTGCCACCTAGAGAATAAATGAATTCAAACACTCTGCAGCAGCCATCAGTGCTTATAGAAAATAATTTTTTGCCTTCTCAGCAGAAGAGTATAAATTAAAATCAACAGAACCCATTTTTGTTGACGGACTCACACAGCTTCACCTTAACCTTGCTCCTGTGTGGAGAACTGCCCATGTTAAGAGTTACCAGCAGCACTGACATCCCAGCCTTACAGGATGGTACACCTGGTTAGAAATGCATCTTAGAAACATCTAGAACACGCCAAAACTTGTTCTGTCCTATGCTGTGCCAACAGAAATCCTTCTCGACTCCTAACTCAAACCAAATGGCTCCAAACCCAGCACATGAGAGCAGCTGACCGAGTTGCAGCAGCATTTCCCTGTGATTAAAAGGTTTCAGTGGGCACAAGCATTACATGCACGTCAAAGGAAATCAGCCTTGCATGCATGGGGTAGGACATGAAAAGCACAGATAAGCAGAAAACACAAGCAAAGAAAGAACATGCAGCAAGTCCACCAGAACAGGCGTGAGTGACTATGAAATGCAAGAGACAATGAGATAAAAGGAGCAATCCAAGCCTCTCTGCATTATGAAACAAATAGCAATTTCAGCCACTGGTGAGAGTTCTAAACATGACAGTGAGCTTCCTGTTGTGATATTACCTTCCACATTAAAGTCTGGTGGTGATAAACAATAAAGTAGCCAATGAATACACCACTGAGTTTGCTGAATAAAAAGCTTGAAGTGGCCCTGTTTACAAGGAAGTGTTTCCCTCCTTTGTTTCCCTCCAACCTCCACAACTGGAATTACAGCTACCTGAATGCAGGCCTAGATTTTGTCACTAACAGCAAGGTACGTAGGTGACAGTGGGGCACCTGCACATATTCCATTCCACTGTATTTCTACAAGGAAATGCCATGCCCTATCTCTCTCACAGACACACAAAAGATACAAGGCTGAATGGAACAAACACAGAAAAGGGCTCAGCGGAGTTCATTACAAGGCTGTATTTTAACAGTAAGACATCACTTCTTTGAAACGCAGGCTTCAGGTCCGTACTATTCACACACACTGCCTGGAAGATGAAAGGCATTTTCAGAAGCGACAGAACGAGAAAGAGTAAGGAGAAATTACTTGTTTTGGTAGGTACTGATGGTCACGTGTGTAGAATAAGGTACACCAGGAGGTGTGTCAGCTTGGTGAATTGTCCCTCTCGGGAAGTACAGTAAGTCACCTGGCTGCAAGAAAAAGAAAAAGAATTGATACATTTAGGGCACATGTTCAAACCTTACTGCACTGTTATCCAAAGAAAATGCTCTCTAAGCAGACAGACAAACAACATGGATTGGTTTCGTTTCTTTAATCACAAAATACAGAGATATTACACTTACATTTTGATAACATAGCGCTCTATGCCAGAAAGTCTGAACTTCCCAATTTACTGTTAGTATTTACTGTACTCCTGTCTGGAAACACAAAGCAAGCCCTGAAGGGTAAAGAACACACACAGTCCTATTCAGCTGCGTAACAGGGACAGAGCAGAAACTGAGAGGAATCCGCAGAAAGCACAGTGAGCTAGCAGAGCAGACCTCAACAAAGTAGAAAGCTGGTGCTCCACAAGAAAGGACAAATATTCTGTAAGCTGCTGCAGTACTGCTGTCTTAAATTCTCAGTTGTAGTACTTAAAAATATCAAGTACAACCTCTCCCCTCCCTCCCTTTCTTCTCACTTACCTAAATGAAATCCCCAGGCAGACAAACTTTAGACTAGGCAGTCAATGTAAGAGAGAAGTGTGCAGCAGGCCACGTCACCTCCAGTAAGGAGGTTACCTACAGTTTCCCCTATAAACATCTACAGAGCTGCACAGCACAGTCAAGGAGAAAAGTCATGAAACAGCAATGGTGAAATCTGATTCCATTTTAATTTTGCCCTTCCTTAAGTGTGATCCCATAAAAAGAAGCAGAGATCACCATCGCTCACAGCAGTCTTCACTGCAAAGTGTGACTCCTATTCATCTCATCTCCTTGGTAGTCTCATCAGCAGGAAGCAATGAATCAGCAAGCAAAATGTTCATCAAGTAGAACAAACACTCCGGGTTGCAGCAGACAGAGAAGGATGAGACAGAGCAGCTCCCAAGAGACACAACGAGGTTCTAAGCACTTCAGCTTTTTCTTACTTCTGAACTGGATAAAGGAGGGGCAGACACAGGAGGGGATATCAGCAGAGTAAAATAGGAAACCCCTCGAGGGATGGCCAGCCACCAACCAGCTCTGTGCCTGACATCAGTAAGAAGTCAGCCACGTCCACAGCCTGCTGAAGGGTCACCAAGACCAGCTGCACTCTGGGACTTAAGGCACAAACCAGCACACTCCCATGCACATTTAGCTCCTCAGACAGAGATCTGAAGTACAGTCTCCAACTGGTCCATTTGCTCCAAACTGCCCATGAATGACAGGCAGAAATGCAAGAAAGGAGAAGGGAAATATTCTACCAAGAGGTTTAGGGAAGAAATACTGATCTATACATCCTTGTCAGAAAGTGTCACATACACAACCAAAATCTAACAGAGAGGACCCAAAAGAAAAGGGGCACAGAAAGTGAACAGCAAACCTGGAACATTTTTAAGGTCTTTTCAGGGCCAGAGGCCAGTATTGTCACTGCACTAACATCAGTAAATGGCCTGTGGAATGCAATATTATTCCGTAAAAATCACAAACACTGAAGTCCAGTCCGACGTGTTGCGGAAAGAAAAAAAAAGGAATTGTAATTCATTAGGCTTTGTATCAAGCAATACTTTCTGACAACTGAAAATCACTGTCAGATTGCACAGCCAGTAAGGTCAGCGCCATTACAACGTAGAGCGCTGTTCCTACGCTACCTACTTCCACAGGTAAGATAGAACACAGGAAAGAGGAGGGACCTTGCCCAAACAGGCCCTGCTGGTAAGACACGAGGTAGGGAAACTACAGAGGCTTCTGAAACAGAGCAGCACTGCCTGCTGGGTAAGCAACCCCCTCTGAAGTACAACTACATAAACCACAACAGGCCAAGTACCACATATCCTGCCATCAGAAAGACTGTATTCATTAGCCCTCATTAAATACTCTTTTTATTCCAAATAACAAGACACAGACAAGCATTTGGTTTTCAGGTTTGGAAAAAGAAAAAAAACAATACAAGTCAAGACAGTTTTTTTAGTTTATGCTTTCATTTATCAGTCAGGTATTGTAAGTGTCATATATTCACCAGAACAGTGCACAAATGCACAGCCTGACTAATCACAGACAGCATGCAGCAGCACAAAACACTTCATAACCGTGCTTAAAACCAATGTATGTTCTACAGGGAACTCTACAAACAGGTACCCGCTACTCCGCCTCATAACTGAAAAAGTATTAGGGAATTTCCATAAAGAACTGCTTCTTGGTCCATTATTTAAATCCTAAAGCAAACAACGCCTTTGAAAAAAGATAAGTCAGACAACTATGGCATTTCTCATGCTCACAGTATTTTGCGCACCCACCCTTCCCCACAGTTTCACAACTGCAAGAATTCAGAATACTGTCTTCTAGAGAAGAATCACTTTAACTACTTTTCTCACAACTCCAGTTGAGCCCAGATAAAACAGTTCAATTTTAATACCTTTAATACAAATTCGTGTGTGGGATTCCCAATCCCATCTTCTGATTCCACGTTATATTCCCGAGCTAAGTGCACTGTTGGTTTATAGAGCCGCCAATGCTTCTCACCTTCCAGCTGGAGGATGAACACCTGCAAAGGACCATAAATCCAAGTGCACAATGGAGCCTTGCTTCCTACCACGCATTCAACTCATCAGAAGCGTTAATGCATCGTCTCACTCGGAATGTCTGTGGAACCGTGCCAGAAACCAGAGACAGGAAGGGAACACGATGACACGGAGCGGTTCTCTGACAACAGAAGAGACGTATTTCACCTGCCCTGCTCTCAGCTACCCCACAGCACAGGGAGCAGGATTCCTCTTCTGAGGAATTTGTACATGTCTATAATGCAGAAATTTACATCCAAAGTATTTTTTTAGGCCTCACTTAAAGACAGCGGGAAGAAAACTTGGGAAGTAAGATCTGCTTTATCCTACCTAAGGTAGGTACGTGGAAATCCCCCATTTTTCCCAAATTACTTCAAAAAGCATTAGACAACTAACTTAAAAGTAGCATCTACCACACAGATATTCAAAATATTAAGTGGCAGAGCTTTTATTACCAATGCTGAAACTCAAGAGCACCCAAAACACCTTGATGACATATGATATCTGAATATTCCAATATCTGAAAGTGCTTACAGCGAAAGCAGGATTGGTCTCTTCTCACTGGTGACAGGGTGAGGGGAAATGGCCTCAAGTTGCACCAGTGTAAGTTTAGTTTGGATAACAGGAGAAACTTCTTTACAGAAAGTGTTGCTACGCACTGGAATAGGCTCCCCAGGAGGTGGTTGAGTCACCATCCCTGGATGTGTTTAAAAACCGTTTGGATGTGGTGCTCAGGGACATGGCTTAGCAGAGGGTTGTTACAATTAGGGTAATATGGTTAGGTTGTGGTTGGACTTGATGATCTTTAAGGTCTTTTTCAACCTGAGCGATTCTGTGAATCTATATGATATGTCAGAATCTGCAAGTCCTAGAGCTGCTTAAGAAAAATGAAATGTACGCATTTCATGTTGGAAAAAACCTGGTACTGCAGCCCAACTTGAAGAATTGCTTTTTGAATATGCTGGTTATTGGAATATTTCATTAGAAGCACACTTTATGTGATAGTGCCATTAGACACCTCAGTATCCATTCAGTAAAAGTAGAGGGGAAAAAGAAAACCATGCAGAAACACTCATAACTTCTCAGTGGAAAAATATTTTTCTGTAAGAAATTACTTTTTGAGAGAAGGGAAGAAAAATGACACAGAGACCCCTGCCAGCAGCACAACCCCACATACATTCCCACAGACAATGTTGTACTGCCCTACCTCAACGTCATCGTAGTGAGGGGGAAGGCCCTGGGACCCCTGTGGAGTAATATAGACATTTGATCCAACCAGAGAGCCAAAGTAGCACTCCAGCTTCTCTTGAATCTTCCACAGCTCCTCCTGCAAAAAGAAAAGGACATGTTACTGTTGGAGACCTCAGCCAGCCTGGCTGCTGCCCAACTCTCATCCTCCCTGGCTACTCAGGGGTTCTTCTAGGTAAGAACCAATTGGGACACTGAGGCTGGGAAGGGATGGACAGGGCTAAGCACAGACAGAAATTCACCAACCAGCTCCCATAAACAACAGAACATCTTAATAAAAGAAACATACGCATGACTTTCATTATACTACCAAAGAGACTACATCAAGATTAGAGAGCTTTTTGCAGTGACTCCAATTACAACACTTCGCAGGTACACAATCAAGGAGATAAAACATCTCTGACATGTTTTTTTGTTTGTTTGCTTTTTATATGCCTCAGATATATTGCAGCATATGTATCAGGTTATTTGTGTGTGGAGCAAGCCACAGTTTTAGAGATGTTCAAAGCCAGCACCTCTGGTATCTTTCAATCTGTTAGAACTGCTTTGCTCCTCCACAACTGAAGATGTACATTAAAATTTAACAGATGCATGTCAAGAGATGCTTCTAAAAACCTTCAAAGCACAAAGCTAGGGAGGTACATCATAACAGATGCTGAAGAATGCTGATAAGACTTTACCTTCCCCCCATTACCACTCATCTGTGCAAACAGAGGCAGCGGTTACAAACACCATCACACCAACACAAAACCCTCTAATAGCTAGACCTTTAATTCATCTGCTAGCTTTAGCTAGGCAAAATGAAGGCACCAAAATGGCAGGCTTTTCAGCAGTTAAAGGGCTGTACATTCCTGTCCTTACAGAATACTTCTTCATTAAACTGCAGACACCACAGGACAGAAAAGAACTACTTAAATCCAAGCACAAGCACCTGAGTCCTTGACACAACTGTGCAGACACCACTGCCTCATTCTGAATGCTTCTGATTGAAGAAGCATGGAAAAGAACAAGAAATAGAAGACAATCACCAAAACTGAGGTACAAAGCCATGGTACAATTCAAAGCCATTAACTGTGGTGTCCTGCAAATATATTACATTATTTTACACCTTACCCTCCACTGAACTGGCATAAATGCTCTATTTTCACATGAGAACAATGGGACAAAAACTAAAGCAGACAGTGATAAATAATTATCAACATTATGCATTCAGATCTGTTTGAATTTTTATGTGACAAAGCAAATCCTTAAAAAGGAATACTTAATTTTATAGCATAACTCAGATGTTTTTCTTGCTGCAGAGCACTGAAGCGTGACAGGCTGTGCAAAATTATAAACCATGTTTTAACACAGCTCATATATGGGTTTCAGCGGGCCACTGATGTCAGCTCCTTCACCTGGACTGTCTGGGGGCAGAGACAAAGCTCTGTCCAGCATGCCTCAAACAAAACACACTGCATTACAAAACACGTATTAGTTTTACTTAAACTCATGAAATGACCCAACCTTAAACCTCTGAGGCTGATGGAACTGTATGGTTGCCTTTTTCTGGTCAAAGTCCTTCTTCAGCTGTGCATAATTCACTCTGCCTTCTTTATTTAAAACCTTCTTTTTTCCATTCACACATCTGCAGATATTTATATCACGCCCATAGTACAGCCCTTGGCTGCACAGCCCCTTCAGATCTGACAGCTGGAAGAGAGACTGGTAGTAAGCAACCAGTAGGGGATCATTTCTCTGAACAAGCAGTGGCTTTTCTTCCCAGTACTCCCTGAAAAACTCCTCTGGTTTGATGGGAAAGATCAGGCTTGCGAAGAGGCTGTCTGGGCTCTCAAAATCCATGACTGATGGCGAACAAGCTGCTTCCACCTTTGCTCGTTTGGACTGCATCTGCATTTCCATCCCCACCTCAGCATGCTTCCCACCCTTCTTGGGCATGGTCCTGTTCAAGAGAGGAGAGATGTAACAGTCAGCCAGAACCATAACCTCATGGGCCTTGTACATCTTCTGCTTTCTCCAGTGGGGTACAGCAGCACACTGGGAACAGTTCTGCTTTCAGGCACTCACTATTCTTTCAAGCGGCAAAAAAGAGAATGTCCCCAGCAGATCTCCTACCCGCTTTTAGCTCCTCTGCAAAGGGCTCTACTGGGTGCTGTTGCACACTGAAATGGCAATCCCACAAATGACTCTGTACTGGAAACACAAAGAATCCAAAAGGCCACACAAGAGGTCTTCATAAATGCAGAAATCCACCCACACAAAGAACTCCTGTTAGAATGCTTGTCTGTAGCAACAGCAACTTTTTTTTTTTTTTTTCAATAGCTCAGAGTAAGAGGTTTAATAACATGCAAATGGGTAGAGAGGGAAAAAAGATAAGCTTGCACCCTATTGCTGCACAGTTACCAGAGTGCAGCTCCAGCAGTAGCTACGGAGCAGGTGAGGGAACACCTGGTATCACAGCACGCACCTGGAGCACAACAGGCAGCAATATCAAGGAGAGGGACAGGGGAACAGCAAGGACAGATTTAAGAGCTGGTTGTTGGGAGGCGAGAAGGCTCCGAAGAACTGAAAAATGCAAAGGCAACCACCTCATAGGCACACGACAGTGACTGTACTGCATTTGGCATGGCCAGTTCTGGCAAAACTAAGTTTACAGAAGAGAGGGAATGCTTTTAGGCCTTTGCATTGATGCTGTGCAATCACAGCAAAACGTACAATGGTACAGCTCTGCCTACATCTCCACAAAGTTGTCAAACTGCACGGTTTATGTAGGCTGCCAAGAGAGCTTTTTAATCAAAATGTAGTCAGTTAAAGTTGGAAGTCATTTACTTTGTTCTTCCAGGCAGATAATCTGCTCCTATATTGTTATATAAAAATAATTATTAAAAAAAAAAAGACTGCCTGCTAGCCTCTGGGGTCTGGCTAACTGCAGCTAGCACTGGCCCTGTCTGAGCAGGTCTGGGAACCAATGGGAGCAGCTACAGCTGCTGCTGCTTTCATTTTGAAGTAGAAATTACGGCTCTGCTCTCACGCTTTCATTTACACAGATTTCTTACCACAGAAACACAAAGGTTGGAAAAGATCACTAAGATCACCCAGTCCAACCACTGGCCCATCTCCACCATGCCCACTATCCATGTCCCTCAGTGCCACATCCACGCAGCTCTTGAACACCTCCAGGGACAGTGACTTTGCCACCTCCCTGAGCAGCCTGTGCCACTGCACTGCCTCTCTTTTGGAGATTTTTTCCTGATATCCAACCTGAGCCTCCCCTGGCCCAACCTGAGGCCCTTCCCTCTCAGCCTATCGCTGTTACCTGGGAGAAGAGGCCTATCCCCACCACACCACAGCCTCCCTTCAGGTAGTTACAGAGAGCAATGAGGTCTCCCCTGAGCCTCCTCCCGACCGAACAATCCCAGCTCCCTCAGCCGCCCCTCACAGGACTTGTGCTCCAGACCCTCACAGCTCCACTGCCCTTTCCTGGACGTGCCACAGGGTCCCCATGCCCTTCTTGCAGCGAGGAACCCAAAACTGAACGCAGCACTCCAGTGTTAGCGAGAGTACAGGGAAAGCACGCTCCAGCGCTCCCAATACAGGCGCACACACGCAGTCCCCAGTTCCCTCACTCAGCAGACACCCGCACTGCTACGCCAGCTCCCGGATACGGCGTCTCACCGCGAGCTCCTCCGGCAGCCCGGAGCCACACGTGGCTACTAACACACTTTTTGCGGAAGGGAAGAAGAAGGCAGCGCGTAGAGCTGCTGTGTCAGCGCTCACACGTGCAGCCCCGCCGATCGGGGCACATGGCTCACCCACGCCGCCGCCCAGCCCCGCCCCGCAGCCGAGTCACGCGATCCGCGGAGCACCCGCTGCACCCATAGACTCCGTCCCGCCGCCATAACTCGCCCCCCAGACGCCCGGCTCACCCTGCCCGGCGCTCAGGCCGCGGAGTGGGGCGGGGCCGGGGGAGGTGTTCAGCGGCCGCCACAAAATGGCGGCGGGGCGCGGGATTGTGGGCTTTGCTGGGCGTAGCGGGTAATGGGGTGCTTGGGGTACGGCTTCTCGTGGATCGGGGGCTTAGCTCTAGAGCCCGTCGGCTGGTGGCTCCCCGTGTTTTTAGAATCTTCACTGTGCGCATAAAAGCTCGTGGAAAAGAACGTTAGTTGTCTTCGTTAAAGATGCCTGTTAATGGGTTACTTTACAGTGACAGCGAGGTGTCAGAGGAATAACTAGGCAGGCTTTGGTGAGCTGCTGTTTGTGTGTGCTGGCAGCTCCGAGCATGCCTCATAGAGCTACTGGCAAAAGGTGAACTCTGGAAACCTCAGCAGCCCTTCAGCGTATGGCTGATAGCTGCGGGTAGTTACCCTGGGCACGAGATGGTTGTGCAGTCCTGCTCCTCTACGTGGTTGTTTTGATGTTCACACAGAAGCAATTCCTGCTGCCACAGCACAAACTGGGTCCCTCCAAACAAACACTGTGTGATTCAAAGGGGTTCTGATGTCATTCAAGCATCGAAATTCCTGTCTTCTGCATGGAGAAAATGGCAAAATGTAATACACAGAAGAAGGGACTGGGGGGAAGGGAAGGAAAAAAAGCAAATGCTATTCATCATATTCAGTCCTTGTGCCTTATTAACCTCCTGGACCGCATTGGTTTCCAGATGAGCAAAGCATTGTGGTCTGTTGGCCATGGAATGCAGGCTGAGCAGTGTGTGGGTTTGTTAGGGGATGAGTTTTGCTGGACTGAAACTAAGACTATCCCAATTGTACAAACTGTAATTGGGGCATTTACAAAAATTGACATTTCCCTGTCAAATATTTTTCTTCACTAGGCTGTCACTTCAGAAATTCTCTGCTTTCTAGTTCTGACTTATTAGTTCAACACAACATCACTCAGCAGTCAGGACACTTTTCAAAATGTATTATCACCTTGTGATAATTTTGGCATAAACATCAATGGTTGGGATATTTGAAGGCCTACAGTGTTGTAACTTTCCGAAAAATGAGTCACCGGTGTGGAATTATGCTTACTCCTTCCACAAAAAGCTTTGAAGAATGAAACAGTTCTCCAGACCTGGAAGTTTGCAGCTTCATCACCTACATTCACACTTCCAGGATGTTTTCATAATCCAGATGGGTGTAGCAGCAGAGGCTAAATATAGGGAGGCCACATCCTGCACTCCAGCTGCTGACAGGGAGCCATTACACACTGTTATTTCTGTTTTCCAAACATCCACAAAGTACTACCAGCGTAACTGCTTGAATACCACCAGAGTGAACACTCCAACAAATATCTGTTTACCTAACGTCTGTGACATTTTAGCTTTTAGCAAATGCTGTGGGAAGCAGAACTATATTTGGCTGACTGCAAAAGCAGCCACAAATAACAGGAATGGGAAATACTTGTGAAAACTTCTTTAAAGACCTCCATGCTTCAGAAAACCTGACCAAAAGTATTTATTACCATCCCCTTATGGAAGATAAAACAAACTTCAAAAGGAGGTCATGTGGACTTTAGTCAGATAATGCTCAGAAAGCCTTCTAAGCAAAATAAAAATAATAGTGTTAATAACATAATGTAATTAAATATATTTTAAAGTTATTTTACAAGAAATGATCTGTGAAGTATAATTGATCCTGGTATCATCCCTGTCAGTTCATTGAGAAGATAAAATTATAAGCTTTGCTGAAAAACATTTGCAGTATTATCATTAAAAGAAACAATCCCCATTGTTTCATCTATCATAATGCTATCATAATGAAATTGCTGTATACTGCTTACCATGATGAGAACATTGCCAAAGGTTACCTTCACAGTTGCAAAATAAATAACAGTTTCCACTATCAAAGAAAACTAAGCTACTTTCAGGCACCTGTATAGGATATTCTAGGAAAGTAAATGTGGGTATGAAACCTTTCTCTGTATGCTTCCACGTGTGGGACAGTTTGGTGGCCAGTCTATGCTGGTCTTGGGCAGGCCAGACTGGAGAGATCCTGCTGCCACAGATCCCGTAATGTAATTTAGAAAACGGAATTGTCTTGGGTCGAGAATTATTTGGGGTATTTTTTTCTGTTGGAGATTGAGGATTCACTTTTGGCTACAGGATAAATATTTTTTCCACTAAGGCTGAGAAAGAAATGATGTGAAAACAATGCTGTTACATTAGCTCATGGTACAAGTTTAGGACACACATCTGGAGCAATTAGATGGGATCTTCTCAGGAAATCTGGAGCATCTGTGTGGGATGCGTTCATAATAGTGGTGAAGCAACAAGAATGTCATGGTAATTTTTTAATATATTTATATTACACATCTGCTCAGCTTGAGGTCTGCTGTGCCGTTGCTGTTGCCAAAGCTCTGTGTGTCTTTTGACTTTACGTTCCCAGCATTGTCATGCCTGGTACGGTTCTCCTTTCCATGACAGGATTTCCTGGAAGAGTATCAAAGCCGCCTTTGCTCTGATCATTTGTTTGGCAGGGACTTGTCTGCCAAAGTACCCACTCATTCCATCAGATTTCAATCACTCGGGATACAATGCGTTGCTAGCTTTTCCAGCTCTGTAACTGGTAGTTTGACAAATGCAGCTTTTTGAAACAGAGACATTGCCCTACATTTCCAGCAGGAAAATCAAATAAACCAGAGAGTGGTTCAGACTTTCAAATTTATTCCCATTTCCTAATAATCTTAACCAAGCAGTGACCTTTTGACATTTTTTGCCACCACAAATTATTATTTTGAACCAACTTTGTAAATTTAAACCCACTTCATTAAATGACAGATAAAACCAGGAAATTTAAGTGAAAAATGCTTCTTACTTTGAGAAGTCACAAAAAGGATTCTTCATTCTTTTCCGGAATTGTGAACACTTTTGTCATGTCCCTGAACATCCTTATTTCAACTTTTTTAGCCAGAAGTGTTACCTTCTTAGCCTTTACCCTTACCCAGTAAGGGTATTTATTTCCATGCAGCATTCATCTGGGACCAGTAGGAGTCTTGTATGTGGCTCTGTTTTGGCACAGCTGATTCTTTTTATTTCCTGTGTATCTCAGATCTCAGTGTAGAAACCTGGCCTGTGATGGGAACCAGCATCACATGCAGGCATGAAAGGCTTCTCCCCTCACTGTAACTTTCAATCCCTGAAGCCAAGGGTGGGACAAAATCCGAAGTTTTGTCAGAAGAAACAGGTTTGTTTGTTTTCTTGATAAAGTATTCTAAAATACCTTCCTCAAAGCTGGGTTTCTGAAATGAGCAGCTAGGAAGAAAGCAGGTGATTAGCATAGGTGCACCATGAGGCACAGGTGTGGGGGTGTCAGATGAAGGGCACACCTTGTGTAGGTGATGCTATTTACTCAGGGGGAGGTGGCTGTAAGACCCCAAGTGCATTGGTTTGGGTCATTATTCCTGTGCTATCTTGGGGACTAGTGAGCAAGATTTCTCCAAAATAGAGGTCCTTTCCAGCAGCCTAATGGAAAGCCAAGGACAGCTGACAGGAAGATTTTTCTTGAGGCATTGGTTGTGCACAGTGTACAAAGCCTCTTTAACTCTTCCTGCTTTCTGCTGGTCTCTAACCTACTGCTAAGTCACAGTCCCTTTCCCTATCTCCTTACCATCAAAGAACAAAGGCTCCTGAGGTGCACACAGGTTGTCTAGCAAAACAGAAAAGCAGTAAGTAAAACTGGGGTAGGAACCATTTGAAGGTGATTGGTGCTGACTGCAAAACAACTGGATAGCAAGTGGAGAACAAACAGAAGGGCTGATTAAAGGGGAACGGTTAGAGTGTAGATGGACACTGGATAACACATTGGCCAGGAGCTGCTATCTGTTTAGGTGTGTTTTAAAGGGCTCCCTCCGTGAGCAAGCTGCTTCTGTGATACTGCAGCAGTAGCACGCACACTGGGTTGTCCCAGTGAATTACGGAGCAGTCCAGCTGAAAGGTCAGACCGTGCGAGTTTTTCCATCAGCAGTTCTGCTGTTAACCAAAGCGGCCTTGGTTTGATGCAGAAGCCAGTTTCAGAAGCTTTTAACCCTTTCCTCTACTGCTGTTGCATTACCCACATACCCAAGATAAAATCTAGCTTATAATGATTTCTGTTCATATGTACAAACCCCAGTAAAAAAAGTTGAACACAATATACACACTGGGAAATATAATCCTGGAATATGTGTCAATGACATGATTGTTCTGTAGAATAATCCTGCCCACGTTTCCCTTAAAAGATCTCTTCCTCTTGATGCGAGCTGTGCCCACATTGGCGACACTGACTGCTCGTGCTCGGGTTTCATTCTCTTCACAGCGGTCAGTGAAAGCAGGCAGGTCCATTTCAACATCAGGATCATGGTAGCAGCCATCAAAAGCCATTGCTTGCACTGCATCAATATTATACATTCCTGAGGCCTGGCAACAAAAAATAGTTATAGTGAATCTAGCAGGAGCCATTTTAGTAAATGATAAATAAATAAAAAAGGAAATAAACAAAGCTTTCTCTCCAGTGCTGTTCTTCATAATGCAATCATAGGGAGAATGTGGCTACCTCACAGAGTTACCTCACATACTATTATCTGTGGGGCCCAGCCCCTTGCACAGCACATGTGCAAACAAAGACATATATGTGATATAACACACTTGTCTGAATGACTGTTGCCAGCTGACTTGCATGTGCCCTTGCTTGTAAAATGGAAAAATCAAACTGACTCATCTGTAGGTCTGTGGGAAACTACTTCAAACATTTCTGTGTTTTTTGATAGCAGTATGAAACCGTGTGGGCAACATATGCATCCTTTGTGTGTTCTTCCACTTGTGATATGGATGAATGAATGGTTTCACATGTGGGGGTATTCTTGAAGGATTTTTTATTTTATTTTTTTTTAATGAGTGCTTCATAGAAAGCAAATGCTCGACTTGTAAACATTTCTGCTTCAAGCACGCTTTTCTAAAAAGGACCTAATCATTCATCTGGTCTCAGGACCAAAAAAAAGTCATTAAACCCATCTGCCTAACTGAAAATGAGGAAGCAGAAGGAGGATAAATAAACTCTGCTTTACAGGAAACAGGAGGAAACATTGCATGAGTATAGTCTGGGATATATTTCAGGTGGAGAAAAAAGATGAAAACATTGTCTTGGTCAATAGGAAAACTGAGAAACAAAATGAGAGATGTTTTCCTCTGAGTGAAGAAAAATTATCAGTTTATAATAAGTATATAATAATAATCAGGAGTTGTGCTCCCTAATCTCTGTAACAGAGAAAGGAAGGGAGAGTAACTTCAGTCCTCCTCAATATCTGAGAGGGCGATACATTTCTTCCCTTCAGCCACAAAAAAAAGTGTGAAACAGAGGAAAGTCAGAGATTATCACATACTTGTATCAGGATTATTCTGTAACTTCTATGATGCTTTTAAAGACAACAAAATGCAGATGACTGTACCTTGCCCCTTTTCTTGAGTTGCTTTCTCTCTTCAATTGTGGTGAGATAGTTCACTGCTGCATATTCAATGACAGACAGGAAGACAAAAAGGAAGCTGATCCATAAATACACATCCACAGCCTTTATGTAAGACACTTGAGGCATTGAGGCACTTACTCCTGTGATGATGGTTGACATTGTCAGCACCGTTGTTATGCCTGCCAGAAAAGAAGTGAAGGTTATCACAATACAGGCCAGCTGGTTCTGTTTATCTCATCACCAATTGCTTGGACAGCACAGCTCTGTGAAGGCGGGTGATTGAGACTGCCTTTAGCTTCACAGCACAGGGTCTGAGAAGTAAGCTGTGTAAGCCACCTATCAAAAACAGCACTGAAACAGTAATATCTGCCTCTACTCAGTGTGCACAGTCAGAGCTTCAGCCTACCATGTTTGAGCAGTGGGGACACAAGGCTGGTGATTCAGCAGTGCAAGGAGCACTTTCTATGACAGCTTTTCTATGATTCTATAGAGCAGTGAAGGTAGGCTTGTGATCTTGTTTCCCAGAGCCACTGTCTCTGCTATATACTTTCTCATCCTCAAGCTTTACTAATAAGTCACCAGTTTCCCTCCCAAGCCTTTCTAAAATTGTACTTCTTGGCAACATATGTCAATTTGTATGTCTTTGTCATAATTTCTTGATTCTAAAAACATAGTAAAAGTGCTATATCCATTGAAAATACAGAATGTTTGTTGACTTCAGTGCGTCTAGGATTTCAGTTTTTCAATTTCTACTTCAATGTGACTGTATTCGCCTTGCTTTGCTGTGTCTGTCTTGGAGAAAATAATAATTATAATTAAAAGGAAAATAAAATCCAACCCAGGCCCTACTTTTAATACACTGAAAGTGATGACATCTCAGTAACCTCTGTGAAATTGCAGTGGCAAATAGCACAGTCTTTTACTTCAGTCTCAGTACAGCCTCTCTCCAATTTTATGCAAGAGTTTTCCCTTTCTCTCTGCAAGTTCCTTATGTTGAAGGTTAGAGTCTACGATATACTTTATAGGAGGAAAGCTGTTTATTAAAAATGTGTGTACATTAGGCTAGAGAGCTTAGCTTTACAAACTTTGTTGATAGCATTGCCCATAAATTATGTATGCTTATGTTAATTGAATGTGTGTTATTCATTAAACTCCTGATGCATAACCTGTTGAATAAACCCATATATAAATTAATGAACATGATCAGCAAAAACATTCTGACAACATTACAAATGACTTACTGAGAATTTAAACTTTCTTTTTAAACATGAAGTTAAATTTCTTACAAATAAATTGGTAAATGCATTAATAAAACCAGGTAACAGAATTTGGTTTTGGATTAATATATTTATATATCTTATATTAATAGTTTTAGACTCTGGTAATAGAAAGCCTGATTAATATACCTATAGATAAACATTAAGGGCTACCTAGTACATAATATTCTGTTTTTTAAACAAAGATTCTCAAAGTTTTCACTTGTCCAGGAAATAAAACAACAGTCAACTTTTGGAGCCAGTCTTGAAGTGATGTCAACTGTCATCACTGAGAAACAACGTTATTAAAAAAAAACGACAGTAATCAATCTTTTTTATTCCAAGCTGTAGTGTTCTGAATTTAAAAAAGCAAGACCAGAAAGGTGCCCAACTTACTCTTAGCCTTCCACAGCAGCCTGCATGCCTTGCAAAGTTAAGACACCAAAGCAAACATACTCAAAGTGCCTGAGAAATAAAGGCTTTGCTAGGCAGGACAAATCAGGAAAATGATTCCAGGTTGGTAGGAAGATATCAACTGCTTCCAGAAAGAAAGCAGAGCTACAAAGCTTTTAGATGGATATTGCCCTGCCTGTGAAGTGTCTCTTATGAGCCATGAATTTAGGGATGGAACTGAGTACTGGGAATAGTGGGAAAAAAAAAGTCTTTGAAAAGGAAAAATAAAAAATAATGAAGGAAAACTCCACTTGAGAAATCTGCAGAATCATCATTCATTCCTTCTTTGGTGTGTTAGCTGCTGGTACATCAAAGCCAGTTAGAAGAAACATCCGATTTCCAAACAGAGAAGTTGACTAAAGGAGTTTGTATAAAATTATTCAGGCAATTATCTGATATATTTGTCTTGTGTAAACAAGAAGCTAAGGTAACTTCAGAATCTCTCCCCTGTCCATCCTACACTTCCCAAAAGAATAAATGGTAAAGGTTTACCTAGTGATACCCTGGCAGGGACGGCTCTTCTGTCAATCCAAAAAGAAACCCAAGACAGCATCACCATCAGCATGGCTGGGAAATACGATTGTAGCACAAAAAAGAAAATGTGTCTCCGGAGTGCAAAGTTTATGAAAAGTCGATTGTACCAGCCTGTTGTTAAAAAGGAGAGGAAAAGGTTGGGGGAGAAAACAAGAACTCTGTTATTTGTGGCCTCTGTTTACCAGCCCTGCCTGGGCATCCACATCACTAACAGTAAATACCTACGAAATATCGTTGTCACCCTGCTTTCATATAGTGCTTTTCAAACCGTCCATCCGTACCTCATTAAAATATAGACACCTTGGCATAGAAGCATTGCTTCTTCACTGTAAATATGTGCCACACGTTTGCCTTGTTCAGATCTGTTTGCCTGCCCAGTGCTGACTTTAAAGGAAAGGGTGCCATCTAGTGACTTTTGGGGCATGCTTTGTGAAGCAAAGCATGTGTTCTGCTCTGTCTGCAGGGGAAAACTGTATACAGTCAGGTGAAAAGAAGGTAACATGGCTGGCTGTGCAGCATCTGCCTTTCCTATACAACTGCAGACAGAAATGAGCCTGTATGGGAACTGTCATGCCATCACAAAGAGTCACTTTACAAAGGAATATCTTAGCAATTACTCAATATTAAACACGCCCTATGTTCTTTCAGGGTTTCGGTTTTAAAAACGATTCTCTTATAAGTGGTTTTGCATTGTTGCTCCTTTGGGGGTCAGGGAGCTCCAAGAGGCTAAATGCTACACATGTGTGGTTCACTGAGATTCACAGGAAAGATGACACACAACCTGAAGTGCAGAAAGATGCTCTGTGAGCAGCATTTTTGTCCATTTTTTTGTCCAAGAATCTTCAGGAGGAGATGGCCACCATTAGAATTATGCTGATAGTCCTCTGCTATTCCTCACTTCTGCTGGGGAGGAGGCTGTGCATGTAAACACTTTCTTTCAACAAGAAGCAAAAGAAAAGGAGAAAGTGGAAGCTCCCAACTCATCACCAGAACTCAAAGCCAAAGAAAAGTGCATGCCTACAAATGTCAGTGTTCTAGGTAATAGATATTGTATGTGCATTTATCCCCTGGTTCCTCCCAGTGGTCACCTCAAAGTCTTTTCTTCTGTCTTTACCCTGCTGAGTTAGCTTATCTTCAAAACATCTGCATTTAAGTGTTACTTTTTACAAAGTCAGAGGTGCTGTAAAGGTCCCGAAAAGTACAGAGGTGGTATGAGGTTGCACTGCTGTGTGCAAGGCCATCTTTGCTTGCATGAGTGCTTTTTGATGAGAATAGCTGAGTTCCCAGAATGCAGTTTGGACACAGTGATAGCAGTTTGGTAGAAATCATCCCAGTCTCCGTCTTCAACAAGGACAAATTTGACATGGCTCTCAGCAAGGTACAAATGCAATAGCTAGGTATCACCAATTCTCACATGACAGTGGTTCTTGAAAGCTGGAGCTCTTCTTAGCTCATATACAAGCAAGAGATAAGGATGAAGAAGCTGATCAAGCTGTGAATTTCTCATTGCTTAGGCCGCAGAGTAAATTAAATTGGAATTTCTGCATTAAATGTCAGCCATTGAATCCTCCTTGCAAACCTGAATCCTTAATCTTTCTAAAAGGCAAAAAGAAGCTATCCTGTAGTTAAGATATACTAGGTAAGTCTATTTGCAGCCTTCTTGCATGTCTTAAAGGGTTTTTTTCCAATGAGTTGTGCCTTTAACATATTATATGGAATATTACATATTTCATTAAGCTGCCTGTATATAAAGTGCAATAACCCCTCTGAAATGAATCACCTCAGACTAGGAAGTACACTCACAAGCATGACATTTTATCTGGTTAAGAAAAGTATGTTTAGACTACTTACATAGAGAAATACTTCAAAGTTTGTAATTGCATGTACAAATATGTACAAATGCAAAGAAAATAAAAACCACTTTGCATGAAATTGAAATTCTAATAAACTACCATCTCGTGCAGTTTGCTAGAAAATGTAGTTCAAGATCTGTAATGAGGAATAAAATACTGTTTGGGGCAGGCACCTGTATGCAAGCAATGTAGCCATGACATAAAAGGATTTTTTTTCTGCAATTTTGTGTATAAACATGGAACATTAAGCAAGTCGTGAATTTGACCTCAGCAGGCTATAAATGCACTCATGTAGAATTTTTAAAGTCAGCAGATTTTTAACGATCATTTACAGATCAAGAAAATGAAGAGATTTTAGACAATAAAACATGTTGGAGTTCCCTTCTTGAGCAAGGGTTATGCAGGTAATGTGAAGAGAATCTAGGACTGAGGCTAGCAGACCAATGTGATTGACAGCTCTCATCAACAGATCTCTCAGCAATAAGAAACATTTATTAATGAATTTGAAGGAGAGAGACAGTGTGGCTTCTTCTTTTCTAATGACAGGATCTTACTATACCAGTACTGCTGTAAAACGCAAGTCCGCTGGAAGCACTGAATTCTTCAATGAAAAACTGGGAGAGGGAGATGTGCTCATCTGTGCTCAAGGACTCATTTCCATGTTTCCAGTATAACATCAGATCATCTTCATTGTATGCATCTGTGAGAAGGTAAAAACTAAATCACCTCTGCTGGAATAACACTTTTGCTTGCTTTTCTTAGCAATGGGAGACCTCTCAAAACAATTTGAGAAAACAAAGAAACATTTTTAATATCCATTTGCCAGTTAGCTGATGTGGAAAAAAACTGCAAAAGCCATATTGCACCTTGTTGCAGGTGGAGTCCTGTGCCATGCCAGTAGCTCACATGACAGAGAGGAACATGGGTGTGAACAGGGTCCAGGGCACAGGGATGCAGCTGCCATACTGGGAACTGCCATACTGCCTGAGCAGACTGCCCAAGCACGGCCAATTTGTTCCCAACCAAATAAGAATAAATCTTGAGATATCAAAATACTCTGCAGGACGTAATTATCTTTCTTTGTCCAGTTCTACAGACTCTACCTCTGAGTCAGGGGTGGGAAAGCAGACATATCACAGTAACACGTGTAATCATTTTCTTTTGTCCATGAGGTCAAATACTGACATCCTATTTTACTTTTTACTTGCTTTTTTTTTTCCCTCAAGTAAAGCATGATTGTCGATAAAGAAGATATTTTGGATTGCAGTTTTGGAACATCAACCCAGTCAAAACAAAGCAGAGTGTATGATATTTTTTCTGTCTTCCTGCGGTTGAATTATGGAAATATCCAAAACTGGATCCAAAGCTGTTTGATACACAGGTGGAAGGATTCCAGTCACACACAGGTGGAAAAGGTATTATCAACAAAATGAGTGCTGCTAAGAATGCACATGCGAGGAGCAGGCATAAATTAAACTTACAGCTTTCCAGTTCTAAAGAACAGTTCTGGGTATCCAGAGGAAACCTACTGAAATCCATGAAACACATAGCAGAAACTGTTATTCTGCAGAAAGGAAAAGAAAAACAAGCAGTAAATGAAAAATTTCACACTTTCTCTGGACTGTACAGGCATCTGATTGAGATTCCCAAGCAACCTGCTGGTTAGAATCCTAATGATTGACTTTTTCTGCTCCTATTAGACATTCTAAAATTTCTTTGAGATAGTGATATAAAACTAAGACAGTGAGAACATACCTTTTTAAAGACAAATGCTTCTTATCAAGTACGTTACCCTCAATTTATACTCTTCACTGGTCTGATCTTTCATTAACCTTTCGTACATTTTGCTTCAAAGGGTTACACTTAGCAAGATTTGCAAAGGGAGTTCACATTTTTAAACTAATTTTCTCATAGACTGAAGTAGATAATTTTATAGATCTGAGCAAATATTATTCCAGTTGCTGTTTTCCCATATTCCAATTGCTATTATATGGTTATAATATCTAATTATATCTAATTGCACAAAAGATAAGCTGTGGTTTCTGGAAGAATATTCTCTTCTTCAATACCAGAAAAATGTTTTATGCTCTAAAAAGATTAGGTAAACACAGGCAAACATTAATTTCTCATTCCACTTGCTTTTTCACAGATATTTAGAAGATAAATGTTCCCTAGCATATCAACCAAATAGCCCAATAAACAAACAAATAAAAGGCTAGGAGCAGCAATTTAAATACGGTAAATATTGACAAATTTTCATTTCATGTCCCAGCTCACATATCATTTGATATTTTATTCTGATATTTCAGTTTTCCCCAGATTGAATCAATTGAATTGACAAAAGTGGTATTGGATGTGTTAGGTATACGAGTGATCTTTGATATATGTAATCAATAATCACACTGTAGGTACATTTTTACAAATTTCAGGTTTTACTGGGTTGAAATGAAATACATCTATAAAACAATGCATAAAACTTCCAGCTACGAATGTTATTTCTGTCTTCTAGGTATTGACTACAGATTCGTAGGGACAGCAATAAAATGTGGATTGAAAATTAAAAAAAAAAAGAGAGAGAGAGAGGATATTTTAGATATTTTAGTAGTAAATCTGGATTTTTGTTCAGTTTTTCTTCAATAAAATCCTGTATGCCAGGCACTGAAGAAAAACTGTGGAACTGCAAATATCTCGAACATTCGAATTTGGAATATAATCTACCCACTGCATGTAAATCTGTCAATACAAAAAGAGGGTTTAAATGAGCATCTGATTCTTTAGGAATGTATGCATTAACACCACTCAGACTACAAATACTCTATGTGACCTTAATCATTTCAAAACTTTGGTTCACCAGCCTTATGTCACCCCCTTCCTATAAGTTTGGTAAGAACTGATAGAGGAGGGGAGAAAGAGGACAGGATCTGCCCTTGATACTTATGTCCAGGAAGAAATGTACAGGCGTGTTAGGAACTCTGAGGATTTGCTCTTCACTGGAGTAGAAGTCACCCAGCACCCACCATTAGTTAATGCAGGGCTAAGGCAAGGTAAGGAAAGGAGCTGAGAGAATAAGGGCAACTTGTAAAAGCAGGGCACCAGCTTGCAAATGGGAGCAGGGGCACCCACTACAGAGTCCTACCCTCATATTTAGAGCCACTCCGTAATCTGAGGTCTGTCTCCTCTAATTCCTCTCTTTCATGAAGCACAGAAGTGATTGTAACAATAAAATTAGTAGTTCATCTCATGGTTTCTTGCTGGCTAATATGATTCTCAAACATAAAAGCCTTATACTATTTTAAAGTGGTGTACAGCAATTGTGAGTGTTTCTGTATGCCTTATGAGGGGATAGATAAATTCCTTTACTTGTTGGAACAATTATTGCATAGCCAAAAACTCAAATGCTTGCGTAACACTTCCAGCTATCCAGATTAGATGAAATATCACCTCTGAGCACAGGGCTAATTAGTAACAAACTGGAGAGTGGTGATTTCTGCAATGCACAGGCCCCAGAGATTCTACCTAGGGGAAAGTACTTTCATTAAAACTATTTCTGCCACACCATCCACATCTGCTTATAATGTGTAGGTATGTTTAATGGCCTTGCTGTTCCAGTTCTGGAACTGCTGTGATCTGCTCTCTGTGCCTGTCCACAGCCCTGACTTATATTAATGCTATGTTCACAGGTATCCCACAGTGAAAATAGCAGAGAGAGTTTTAAAAGACTCAAGAAAAAAAGTAATTGCTCTTTGCTAATAATTTGGGGCTTTACTGCATTCAGCAGTAGAATTACTGCAGTTTTGCTAAAACCACAGGTAATGAATTAACATTTGACAAACTTCAGTGGTATTTACAACAGATGAAAAAACTGCCATCATCCTCTGATGGGGAGCAATATGTTAATAAGATCTTTATGTTATCAATCCTCAATTTATATTCCCACTGGTACACCAAGAATTTTTAGTTGTCACCAGTACTCAGTATCTAACACCAGTGGTTAACGCCAATCACTGTCCTAACTGCAAGGATTTCAAGTTGTTTCTCACCAACAGTAGCTGTGTATTTTCTTATAAAAGAAGATTGTTCTTACCTTAGACTGAAGAGTACGTTGCCATCGGGATACACTCGGAGCATGACATTTTCCACGGTTGTATCATGGATGAAAGATCTTTTGGAGTGTACAAAAAACACATCAGGTACCCAGATCTTTTTTATCAGTCTTCCATCAAAAGTCATACTTTTGTTTTTGGTACTACGAAATGAAAGTCTCTCATCCTTCCAGTAATGTCTGAGATATAAAGTCATTGTGAAGTCCTTTGTTTAATTAAAAATAAAAGAAGACAATACATGTTTTATTTACGTACAGTAAAAAACAGAACAAAATAATCAACTCATGTAAAGGAGCAGTTTCTGCTATGAACATCATGTGGAGGATCCTCAGTGAAAGAAATGAGATGCCACTCAGCAAGATTAAATATAGACTGGAGCTATCTCTGAGATACCTGCTGTTTGCCTCATCACTGGCATCTGAGCTGGGGCTCATGCTTCATATATACTCAGAACAGATTTCAGTGGTCTGCTGGATTGGTGAAGGGAAAAAGAAACTTTAAAATCAAACTAATGTGAACTGGGGGGCTTTCCTGTGGAAATTTTCACAAGTTATTCTCAGAATGGACTACAGTTCCTTTACAATTCCTTTACAGATTCTCCAGGTCAGCTTGTAAAATCCATTAATTTGTACATTTGGTACAAAGGTTAGATGGGTTTTTAGATTTGTATATTTTTTATGAATGAAATGAATCATGTAGAAACACCGTGGTAAATTTCCTAAGAATAAACAAATTTCACAAGAGTTACAATTTTTAAAAATATGAAATAATCTTACTTAGAGAAGTAACATGGCTGCAAATATGCATGTGAAAAAAAAATGGAGAGGCAGCTGGAAATTCAGTCTGAGCTTCTGTACAGCCTGACTGCTCTGTGCTCGCCTATCTAGTTTTTCCATTTTTAGGCAGGTATCACTCATCTTGATAGAATAATTACTTCTGAAAATAATACTGGAAAGATAATTAGGCCTCCTCCTGTAACATGACATTATACCTGTGTGAAACCTACTGATTTTGGGTAAGATTGCAGAGGAATGCAGGGGTTCATATAGACAGAACCCATAGCAATCTCAGCACCAACGATTAGATCTACTCTCAGCATGAGAAGATACTGAAAGTGAGATCTCTTTGCCAAGTTAAGGTGCCCAGCTGTTCTAGGTCTAAGCAAATCGGCACTATTGTTTGGGTGACACTATTAGTGATAACTTTGGAGGAGAAATAAATATCCTTCATTCCTCTGCTACATGTCCTTAACTATAGTTGAGGGTGTTTCCTAGAGCTCACTGTTATATTTATATTTTTCTATTTCCATTTGTTGTATCCACTACTCCACCATGACAGAAAGGATGAGGAATATTAAGATCTGCACGAGGAAAGGACGCAAAATACATGAACCCTCATCTTCAATAGCGCAGAGCACTATTGAGTTTATGTGGAAGCCCGTGGGCCTTACTGAATGGCTAGCATTTCCAATAAGAGTACTCTGTTCACTAACCTCTGGGTTAGTTAGGGAAATGTTCAATATGTGCTTATACTTAACACTTACTAACATAAATGAAGATGACTTCCATGCTTCACAGCAAGGCTGTGCTCTTCTAAGAGTTCACTGTCTTTTAATGTATTGTTCTGTATCATCCATCTAGATGTTTCTGGGACCCTGAGCTTTGGCTGAAATTCTTTATCTCACCAACTTACCATGTCAACTTCAGATATGCTGTCAATGCTTTCTACCTGCACATCAATGCCCACAGGTATTGGCGACCCTTCAATGCAACAGAATGAAAAAGTGATGAGGAACATATGTCCATATTTTTCAAGGGAAGACTGTGTATTAACAACATGCAGAGTACAACCATACCATTGTTTGCTATGGTCTGTCCACCACAGTATGCCAAATGAGAAACTCCTTGGCAACACAGTAAAACCCAACATTAAATAGTTGCAGAAATAAGTGCATAAGAAATAAGTGATTTCTTTGCAGCTAGACTAGTTATTGACATTGCAGTTTAGACAGCAGTGAAAGTTTCCTCGCAGTGCCAAAGCTAATGAGCTGCTCCAAGTGCCGTAGAGAAAAGCTGAGTAAATATACCACCTACATCAAAGACCACAAAGCTTACTTGTCAGTTCCAACTCTTATTCCCACACTTATAAGCAAAATGCCTACTATGCTTCCTAATTACCTTTAGTAACTTAATTATTTAATGTTTAGCATAGCTATCTGTGAAAAGGGATTACTACTTGCTCACTACCTCATAAGGGAAAAGCTGTGCACGCACTAAGCATATGACAAGATGGAGCAATGTGTGTACAACGTATTGCTGAGTATGTAATTTATTTTCAAGTACAACACACACTGAATTGCACTCAGGGAGTCTTTTTTTTAATATACCACGTCACTGTTTCATGCTACTGAAAAAGGCTGTGGATTTACAACACGATGCAGACTGGATGAGTGTATTATAAAGCAGTATTTGCATTTTTGCAATAAAGGGATTAAAACTTATTAAAATTACAGCAAAATATATTTCTTCCAGTCTCTTCAGTACACAATGTTTAGAATTAAAGACCTAAATATGTACCTGTGTACTCTTCAGCAAGCAAGTCATTCCACTTAAGTAACTGACTAAGCACTTCCTTACAGAAGAGGGGGAGTACAGAGATTTGTGCACATATGTGTACACACACACAATGAAGAATAGTCTGCTTTTGGAATGAATAATAAACCATTGTACTTGAAATTCCAATTACATTTGTAAAAAACAGTCCATATTTTTAAGGGGAATAAATGTTTGCTTTCAAAACATTTTAAAAGCAAACATTTAAATATTGTAATACAAAACATTAGTACAAAGAAATCTGAACAAGCAGGAGACAGCAATAGCTCCTTTAACTTGTCTTTCTCTTTTTCTTGCATTTTCTTTAGAATAAAGCCAAAGTAGTCCAGAAATATCATTGTCCTGATAACCAGCCACAATACTGTGTCTCTTTTTGGAATTATCCTTAAAATAGCAGCCCTCGAGGATTACGCAGCTGCCTCCAGTTCTTAACAGTGGAGATCTTGAACTATTTTTGAGGTATTTTAAAATCTGTCTCTGTAATCTCTCGATTTGTCTTGTATGTTTTAATGGAGGGTTTGACCCTGCATAGAACAGATGCGAATGTGTGTGGAAAAACAAGGTAAATCGTGACCAGAGTTAGCAGGGCACACAGGAGCATGTCTCTGCAATGACAAGAGCTGTGCTGCCTGGCTGAGAAATCATCTTTGCTTCTGAAACGAATCTGTGGCTCAGTCCATCTGCCAGAGGCTCAAGGATCAAAACAGAATTCTGTTGACTGGTGTTAAACTCTAGATAGCACTTGGGATAAACTCTTTCTTTTGGAGAGTAAAGAATGCAGAAGACATCTCCCTGAGAGGCTGATGTACAAGAGTATTGACATATATACCCAATCACTCTTTTTCATGCAAACTGATAAAATTGTTTGTGCCTCTCCTAAACCAGGTTCAGCCACGTATCTTCTATATTTTTCCCACACAATCCCAACCACACCACATCAATAGTTTATTACTTCTGACTTGTACCAAGTATTGGTACAAAAATGCTGGATTGTAGCCTGAGCTGTCATCCTCTCATCATTCCACTGAAATCTAAATATGCTGTGAGCTGGAGACAGGTTTAGCCTAAGTGGGAGCTGTAGCGGGATTTATATATGATGTGAACATTCATTAAATGCAAACAGGGCAGAAAGATGAGGCAGTGTCTATCAAGCTCCTCATTTGCATGGTGCAGCAGGATCAGCCCACTTTGCAGAGCTGATACCTGAGCTAGCTGTAGGGCAGGGCACGTCAGGGAGCAAGCCAGCTGCAGGACAGTGCTCCAGCCTAGGAGCATGCTCATCACTAAGGCTGACAACAGTGATGAAATATGGCCTAGTTGATATTTAGAATTCATGCACTGTAACCCATGCTTTCTGGATTTCTAATTGGGATGAGACAACTTGGGCCTTAGAAATGTCCGCTGATTGCCAGAGGGGCTTCAAATAGGCAGGAGAACTGCATTTTATCTAAGCTTATTCACCAAGAAGCTTGAAGTTTTTTATATTGTGTCTCCAAACTTAGCCTGGAACTGTGAAAGAGGCAAGTGGTAGGACATACTGGAAGCATTCATATCTGAGTACACTTGATCTTAACTGGTATTACTGAAACTTTGGGAGTGATCTGCATAACTGGAATGTTAAAACCTGTGGGTTAAGTCCCCTTGATACGTGAGCACAGTTATGTGGACAGAGGGGGAGGAGAGGGAAACTACTCTCCACGTAAAACAAAGGCTTTTACCAGTTTTATGGTCAAGAACAAACAAACTGTTTTCCATCAACATCCTTTAAACACGCAGGGAACTTCCACAAATTATATCACAGAACAAGATGACTGGCTTTCTAAGTAAACATACACCATGCATTACAAGGAGTGTAATGTTACAAGTGTTTTTTTTTCTGAGTGACAGCTCTTCAAAATGTATTTCTTGAGCTGTGTGAAAAAATACAGACTATTTTCTGCCCCCAACAAACACTATTCTAACGTGGGCAGAATTTCAATTAATTATTCATGTCATCTGGGCAGATAAAAAGGAATTGGTCACAGAACTAGCAGCTTAAGTTGATTGACATACTACTAGCAGCTTAACTTGATTACATGCACACTAGCTGAAATGCTAGCTACACATACATATGCATTCTTCATTTCATTCTTTGAATGAACCACTTGCACTCAGTTGGGAACTGTTATAAAAGCAAGTCAGTGTGAACAGGGAAGAGCATAACAGAGATCAACATCTGCAGCCAGGAGAATTACAAAGGGTGCTTCTAAAATGAACTATAGAAAAACTGAACTTTTGCAATGAAATCTGTTCCTTATGTGAACTGTGAAATGTGCTCCTTAGAAATAGATTCCTGTTCTTTTCCTGTGCACTGGCCAAAGAGCATGCTCATACTGCTTAAGGAGAAAACCCTGTTCAGTTTAGCATTCACCACAGACAATTATAAAACCACACTGACAGATCATAGCAGCTGCAAATATTTTCATCTCATTCTGATTCTACGTTGGCAACAAAGTTAAGTGGATGATAAACACACAAAGCATAGATATGCAGTCCTGGTCACTTCAGTGACCTGAAGCATTTCTGTATTTCTGCCACTAACACTACCACTCTAGTAAGAAATGTTTTGGCCGTACTCTTGTCCAGGCCTTCTGAACTTTGTTGTTTTCTCGGAACATTTATTTCTGTGATTAAAAATCAACTCCACCAGAAACAGTAATAATGAGATGTTGGGAACAGGTTGCTGAGTAGTAGAAATTTTCTGTCCTCTGGGTTTGTTCTATCAAGTTTGGATATATGTAAGAAAAAAAGCATTTTAATAAACATCCCAAAACAGCCATAAAGGGTCACTTTTCTACTCCTATGTCAGCACCACAGCTTTCCCCTTAATATACAGAGAATTTCAATCTCTGGCTGACCATCAGGCAATGACATCAAATTCACTTTGAAAAAAAGTAACCAGAGAAAAGCTGTGTTTTTTATTTCCCAGTCTGACAAGACTGGGGATGGCAGAGAGGATTTAGTTATTAAATTGAGCAGCTTCAGTTGCTGCTGGAGCGTTGCTATAAATCATTATTTTAGAGGGATTAGTGATTTTCACAATGGAAGTTCCACAGATTTTCAAGATAATTACTCCCCAGCAGAAAAAATAGAATTGTTTTCAGATGGATTTATCCTAACACAAGCCATTTCTAGTCTATTTTAAAGGTTTAACATAGCAAGAAGAATTCTTTAATAGATAGACAGACGGACAAATTCTATTATATTTAAAAAAGAGATATTATTTTAGCAGTTTAGGATCCATTTCTACAGTAATAACAACTTGCTTAATGAATTCTATGGTATTTTTATAGAAGTCAAACCTTTGTACACACAGTTCAAAGGACTGCACCTGCAATTCCCTGAGATAAATGTTGAATTTAGAAAAATTAGTCACTGATTTTTCACAGTTGTCTTGGTAACAGCGCTGGGAAAAAAGCTAAGTCTACAAAACCTCCTGGTAATGGAGAGAGAAACCGAAGAAGGATTGAGGTCTGTACAAAGGCTTTCTTCTAAAAATGGCTTGTGGGCACATAGAGAAGAAACCAGACAGAAGAAAACCAGAGACAGAGAAGAAAACCAGAGAGAGAAGTGAAACAAGCCACAGGGTGGTGTGGATGTGTCTTCTTTTCTCTGGCAATGAGTGAAACAGCAGCATTACTAGCAATGGTATTTTCTTCCTACTACTCTTTTATTTCTTTCTTATTTACATGGAAAATGAAGGGGGAAGAGTTAGCCATAGCTAACTCTTGGAACAAAAGAATTACCAGTGTACAAAAACATACAGGAGAGGGTGCCTATCAGAGGTCTTGCAAATTTCCAAAACATTTCTCTCCTGTTTTGGATCCAAGCTATTCTTTCCACATGGAAGAAGGACATACCACTTTCACCAGAGTCACTCTCCTCCAGCAGAGTGAGAAGTTTCTGACCTTTCAAGGAGCCATGAATTAACAGAACCTCTGTTCCTCTGAAAGCTTGAAATAAAGACCGTGCCTAGTTGCTGATTGAGATGCAATTTGTGGTAAGATGTGGGGAAATGGTTTCAAACTAAAATAGGAGAGAATTAAATAGGATATAAGAGAAAAAGAAGTTCCTTATGATAAGGGAAGTGAGGCACTGGAACGGGTTGTCCAGAGAGGTGGTGGGTGCCCCATACAGGGAGACATTCAAGATCAGGAAGACAGGGCCTTAAGCAAGCAGACCTAGCTATAGTTGTCCTTGTTCATTGCAGCGAAGTTTGACTAAATGACCTTTACAAGTCCCTTCCAACTCAATTACATGATTCTATGCAAATTCTCTAGAAAGACTGTTACATCTTGACCAGACAATTTGTACTAAATTATTTTCCAGCATTTCTAATACATGCTAATGTTATTATCCCCTTTGGTGGTTGACATAGCAAATCTAAAATTTCTTCAATTAACCCATTACTTAAGTCTAACAAACTCTATTAGCATAGATCCTGACAGGTCATTAAGACACAAAAGAAAAGAAAAATAAAGTTGTTATAATTCACACACACACATAGAGAACTTAATTGTACATAACAACAATTAGCATGTGGTTTTCCAATCTTTAGATTACAAAAGAGTTCAGAAACCATACAGAAAGATTTTATAGTTAGCAAAACCAAGACACAGAGGAATAAAAGAGTGACAATTTGTTAAATGGCAATGTAAATTTTTAGCATGTGGGAAAAGAACTCAGGTAACCAAGAACTCAAATTCTGCCAGTACATAGTTAAGAAAGTTTAAAAAAATGGTATGATATGGGAAAATATAGATGTGTAAATATAGAAAGGAACATCATTTTAAAAGGATTTTTAAGTGTGGCTCACTAAAACAACGTGGTCAATGTATATATCTTTGGCTGTCAAGGCAGCCTGCATGGTTGTCCTCAGATCTGAGCTGCCAGAAGTCTCAGTTCAGCATCTGATACTGACATGTGCTCACCCTCATCTCTAAAAAGCAATAACATATTCTCAGGAGGAAGAAATCAGCCATGTGAGCAGGGTCATAACTATTTCCAGTAATGCTACAGCCAGTATATCAGTGTCCACAAGCTCTATATTCATTTGCCCCAAATCTTTTCCTGTGCAGATGTTTGCTCAGTTTACAAATAAAATTCAGCATGTGCTCTATTTTTCCATGATTATAAACACTAAAAACTCTGCGTCCTGTTATCTGCTTCATTCACTTTACATATGTGGGGCTAAATGAAATTAAACAAGCCAGATTTACATTTAAGAGTTTAGTGAACTGAGGAATCTCCAGAAGGTTAAAAATAGTGTAAATTTTCCGGTTGCTTCTTCTCCTAAGCTGGTGCAAAGGATGATTTATCTTTTCAAGGAAAGGGGCACAATAGAAATTAACAAAATTTATCATTCCAGCTCCACGACATACACAGGAAATCCCAATGAGATACACAGAAGGTAAAAAAAAAAAAAAAAGACTCTCTTAAATTTAAAGAATAATTTTAAAATACTTGTTTTTCATGCAGCTATTTTGACCTGTTTTGTTGTTTTAATTTTTCACATCAGTAATGTGAATTCATGCATTGTGCTGAACTGAATAAATCATGTACTGTGGCTCATGACAGATCCAAGTCCTTGAGGAATCACAGTATTGAACTGCTTTATTACATTTGATAAAACAAACCTAAAATCTCATCTGCTTTAAATACATAAAACCACAGTATTTTAAGTCTCCATGCAGTTCAGAGCCTTGTTGTGGCTGTGAGAGCAATGTGAAGAAGAGAAAAATTTGTCAAGTCCTTGTCCCTTATCTTTGTCAGTACCGGGCTATTGCTGTAGTGAATGTACTGCAAGAGTTGATGGTGGCAGTGCCCACCTTGTGAGAAGGATATATGTGATTTCTAGTCAGTGTCCGTGAGGCAGTGGCATCTCTAATTTCATCTTCTCTAGTTAAGTTTCCTTCTACTGCACACTTATTCAACAGCGTTTGTCAGAGAAACCCCATACTCTGCTGTCAGATAGTAAGTCTAGTTATGTTACTCAGATTTATGTGTTAGCTGCTTTTGTCCTATGATGAGGTCACAGTTGTGTGCTAATCGTTGTCCCTTATTAACCTGTGTCTTCTAGAAATCAAGCCATTCTTTACTACTGTAACATCACTGCAATCTACAGTAAGACTGGAATAATGGAGTATAAATTTAGGATCAACATTCATTTCGCCAAGACTTTTTACTGTATGTTGTAAAAAACGCATCCATGTTTTATTCTTAAAGAGATTGACTTACAAGTATTTCATTTATTAGAGAGTTCTGAAAACACAAAAGTGTGTGAACTCTTGGATGTGACCTTTACAAGAGTCACCTATGCCACTACAGCATGTGAAGAGCAACGTAAAGCATAAAGCTGGAAGACTGTTCTGCTGAAAGCTATTTCTGAAAGACAGGAGTGCAGCTGAAATTGTACCCATGGCAATGTGATTATTAGGAGGACTGTGCAATGAAGTCAGTGGAAAAAAACACAGCTGGCTTCAAAAGAAATTGAATGGGCTCTACGATTAGTCATCTGAAAATAAAAGGACAAGGGGAAAAAGCCTGGTACAGATTTGCTGGGTACAAAAATTTCACATGGACTGTGGAAAATTAGAATTGCCAGATAACAGGCTATATTCTGAAAGCTGCTTTTATGTACATCAGAAGTATTGCTTTCTGGGATGATCCAGTGATAAAGTACATCTTGAATCGTTGCTTCTTTCACTGAAATGCTACTTCTGAGATGTTACCCTCAAAAATTCAAATGCTTTGTGTGACAAGGCAGGTAATAAGAGGAAAATATCCAGAATGAAAGATACTAGGTTAGACAGGAATTAAGCAAGAGGTAATTCTAACTTTGGCTGCCAAGATATAGAAATTACTTGATTATTTGTTAGAAAACAGGGAAGATTTTAGTTCCCTGACAAGCCAAAATTCATAATGACAGATCCTTTCACACTAAACCAGTGCATCCAGAAAGGCTTTTCTTACTCCATGTTTCATTCTTCTGGCATGCTTGCCAGACCTGATATCCCCACAGATGGTGTCAACAATAGCTCCACAGGCTTCAGCTAGCCTCCCGGATTTGTGCCTGTTTACACAGTTGATTATTACTCTTCATATATTTTGTTTTGGCTTCATAAACCAGAGCTGTTCAGTTTGCTTCCATGAATCACGAACACTGAGCTGATGACACAAAAGCTCAGGTAAAGCTTAATTATAGGGCAGCTTTCTCATTTTACCTCCCATGAAAGAGTCATGGAGGGAGTCAAGGAGAGTCAAAATCCAAATCCCATTCAATACTCACATTATCCACATGCAATTTAGTTAAATGAAGGAATAATCATCATAGAGCCCAAAAACACAGAAACTGCATGGTAATAAACTGAAGACCTGCTATTAAATGTTATGCAGAGTAAAGATTTAGGAATTCATGTTACATTTCAGTCTCTCAAAACAAATATGATGACTAATTTGCTAATTACTACTGAACTATGCAGTTTCCAGGGATACCTTAATCACTATCAAAGGGTAGTATTCTGACAATATTACCCCTGTTATTTAGTTTTGAGAAGAAGATAATTTGAATATTTCCTCCTACTGATATGGTAAACAAAAAATAGGTGCTTTGCTTTCAAGTATTTTTCAGTTTCTTCTTTATTTTCTGAAACTCACCAAAAGAAGTGAGCTGCAATTAAAGCTGTCGTGCCATTCAATTTTAAGTGGCATTGCCTGACAGAATTTAAGCAACTTACAGATCGAGAATGAACCATTAACAAGTGCAGCACTGGTACCTGCTACTTGCTTACCTCCAAATCCAGGTCTCAGTGCAAAGTCATGGTCCTCTATGCGAAGAAGCTGCTCAGATTTAAGTGGCCGGACTTTGGTGCTGTCAAGTTTCCTCATTTTAATATCTCGTTTGCTATGTTCAAAAAAATAAAAAAGTGAGAAACTTTTTTTTTTCTTTTTTCTTTTTTCTTTTTCTTGCTTCTCAACAGGAGGCTCATTTAATGAAGCAGAGATTCAAGAACCATGGACAGCTGACAGTTGAATCTGGAGTGATAAGGGAAATTACTGCATTACTAAAGTTGGGGAGATCCATATTGTGAACGGTGGGGAAATCAGATGTGAGGGCACCAGGTTCATGAGGAACAGCTATTACAACATTTGTTGCATACAAGAAGTTCTCTCAGAGACTGACCCTATCACTATGCAAGAGATTATAGCCAACTGAAAAAAATGTCACTGTCCACATTACCGCCTTCAACAAAGACTTGGAAATAACACAGTATATCCATGGTTTTAAACTACTTCATATTATCTGTATTACAGAGACAATTATATTTTTATTACAAATGTTTTTTTTGAATGTTTTTTTGTTGTTGTTGTTTGGTTTGGTGTTTTTTTTCCCTGAAAAGTTCAAATGAGTCAATAATTTCCCTGAAGAATTGTGAAACTGATAGTCTTGGATTCAGGAAGGTCCTTTTTGACATCCTCTCAAACATCCGTTGTGTTACGTGTGACGTTACATGCTAATATGTAATTTCCTGTTTGTTTTTTGCTTGTCATCTCATCCTCTGCTGGTCAGGTACACAGTATTCATTTGTGTCACAGAAGACTGTCTTTGTGGTTTATATCATGTTGCACATAACAGCCTCTGGAAAGCACAGAGGCAACACAGATGAACCTGTTCGGATGCTCTTAGCAGGTTGCCATGAATTCTGCATTTCTTTCTAGGGACTGCTGCTAACTCTCTTCCCTTCACAGAATATACTGCACCACATTTCAGATTCCACGCAGAAGTTCACTAGCTGAGAAAGGAATTGATGTGGTATGTATGCAATTTAAAATGACCAGTAGCTGCCCATAACAGTGCAGCCCTCCTGTCCATTTTTCTTGTATACGGATATGTCACAAACAGTAGGGAGGTCCAATATGTACTCATATCCCAAAGTACTTGGGTTAAAACACAGATAAGGTCTGCAGCCAGTCTTGGTAGCTCAGGGAAACAGCCTTTAGAAATAATTGGTTACATTGTTTACTTTGGCTATAAGGAAAATGATATGATGCTTCCTTCATTTTCCACTCCTTTTTGCGTGACCTGCTCTAAGTGCCTGCCTCCAAGTAGTAACAGAACCAGCCAAACCTTAGCTGGAGCATTAAGCTTAGTTTGGGGCATTCCTTTCATGAAAGATGTGGGAAGCTCTCAAGGAACTGCTGCTGCTTAATTTGGAAGAAGGAGACTGAGGGAATGCACCACAGCTTCAGAACTCATAATGAGCTTTTACAGTCCTTTTTCCATGTCTTCTCGCAGGTAGGATCAGCAGTGGCAACAAGGGAGAACTGTGTCACCCTCTGGTGAGAACAAATTGCTTGGGGAGGTTTGGGGCTATATATTAGACAGAAATCTGGAGGAATGAATTAAATACAGCTGTGTTGCCACAGGCAAGGAAATCTCCCCAGAGACCATTTCTTTCATGCCTTTTGTGATTCACTGAGACTTTGCTGCCGGTGTATCTAATTGTTTCTTCAGACTAGATGATTGAAATTTGTTCTATTTGCCCTGTAGTCAAACACTGAGTAGGATGAGGTACAGAATATCTTAAGACAAGGTATATCTGCAGCTATTTTGTCTTTTTTCTTCTCCCTCCACTCCCCAGCGCCTATTTTAATAATGAAAGCTAAGAATTTACTTCTAAAAATGCTACGTTACAGAGATGCTATGATGTCACTGGCTGCTAGGACCAGAACCATTGGGCTTGACCAAGTTTATCTACCTGTCTGTTCTTGAATTGTGGTAGTGTTGCATGAACCAAAATATCAGGACAATCATCCATCAGGTATATCAAATAAAGACTTTAGTTTTCTCATTATTAAAATTACACAGATGCTAAAATGAAACCTCACACATCAGAGAATTAAAGCTGCCATAAGCAAGCCTGTCTGTGTCAGGCCAGAATGGGCAGTAGATACAAACACCTGAAGTGCTCTGTAATGGGCATGCAGGAAAATTCTGCTGCTTGGGAATTGATGTAAGAGGAAATGATGAATTCTGTTCAGAATGCTTTGGCACAACTAATTCAGTTTGGAAGCACTAGGTTATTTCTCACTAGATGTGCTGAGGAAGATATCTGTCTGAGGCTCTCAAGATTTCACAGGAAGAACAAGGCTAAAGCTGTGGTACAGCTATTCCAACTTCTTAATGGAGATAAGTATGTGACTGAGGAAAAAATTCCTTAGTCATCACAAAAAGGGAAAACATAAGCACCCAAATCAGGCGATTTTTCTTAATAAGCCACTGAAAATAGATGCTATGGGATTTCGATGCTTCTTCCATTTTCTCACATGAGGAAAAATACACAGAAATGCTATGTAAATGAAAAGCATCTTTTATGTCTACTTATTTGAATAGCATCTTCAAGCAGATGCTCTATATACAAATGGTAGAGTAACTGTAAGTATTTCTAGCTGCTCTCAGAAGTGATTATTCAAGCTAGAAAAGATCCTGCAGGGGTCAGAATAGTATTTCCATTACAAATATGTAGCATCTTTTCTTCAGTACCTCCCTTTGGCAGAAAGTATTTTTTAATTGTGAAGGGGAAAAAAAACATTTACATGCAGTTGTACGTATTCTTGACATTAATTTCCTGGATGCTGGTACCACTGCACATGTAAAGATATCAACTTTCCTCACAATCCCATTTAAAAAATCTAAAATATATATTTTTAAAAACACACTTATGCTTCACTTTTTTCTCCTGCTTGTCCGCCTCTCCCACCCAAGGCTAAGAAATGTTCTCCAGCAGATATTCCTTTAACATCAGCATCTGGACTCCAGATGTTGTTCCTTGGCTAAGAGTTACAGTATTACATTCTCCTAACTGCAGCTTTAAAGTTGTTTAACTGATGACTCAAAGGGAATTGCATGCATTTGTTTACCCCCAAGAAATCTTAGACCCATATCTTGCTATTGATCAGTAACATAGCATTGTGAAATCATCAGCAGATATTTTTATGAGCATGCCTTCCCATGGAGCCAATTCCATTAAGCAGCTGAAGAGAAAGATTTAACTAGTGTAGGTCTCAGAAGAGCTTCTCAAGGTCATTCAAGACCACAGTAGTGTGGCAGTTGCCAGTGGAACACTTTGTTCTCACAAAAGCACACCAAAGATTATATTTCAGTGGCTTGTTTGTTGCACAGCTTTGGCTAGAGCACTATAAGTCTAAATGCTGCAGTTGATTTTCCATCCTTGTTTTGTGGCAGACGTCAGGCTGCATTGTTTGAGAGGAAAAGCCCACATGCACTTAAGGAAAGAACATCTCTCTTTACCTGTCTAGGGTAGTTATAACAAATGAGTATCTGATGGGGGGGTTGGTGTCGGCATAGATCTGGGCAATGGAAAAAAATGGTCTTGTCAGCCTGCCTCAGTGAAGCACGTGCTCAAGAAACAACTGCTTTCAGTTACAACACCTCTACCTTTCACGGTTGTCTTTCAGACATTTATATTATATATATATTTATATATACATTTATATTATGTAAATGAAATTATAGCCTATAATTAAATTCCAGCTGAGGACATAAAAAGGATTTGAAGTGTTTCAGATCACATAGGGAAGACACCCCTACTGGCATTTATACCAGAAAATTATTGGAAGCACTATCTCTTTGTATGAAAAACTAGTGAGATAGTGTTTGGATTTTTCATGACCCAGTTCTGTTTCATGATCCTTTGGCTCAGTGCCTTGTTGCCTTACAGAGCTTTCAAAGAGCAGCTTGTCACTATCTAGAAAACCAGAGCAACTAATACAGAATTCTTTAACAACAAATGAATATGTGGCAGGCTTCTAAGAACAAACTCATCTGCTCCTATCTAACCTTGAATGAGTAACAGGAAGTGAAAGGTCAAAGGTCTGCTGAAGGAAATGAGATCATATCTGGCTGAAGCATTTAACCACAAATTGCCAACAGTGCAGTTCCATAACCAGTGGCTTCCAGGGAGTGATGCAGTTAGTAAGCTAACTGGTTGTCTCTAAGTTACCAGGTTATTGAAGATTTTCTATGGTTCAAGGAGAAACCAGACAAGTTAAAGGAGAAGAAATGCACAGGTCACTAAATCTGCAAAAACGACACCAAACACAGTAAGTTTCTGAGGGAAATACAGTGACTGGAGGCCCAGGGGCAATAAGGAGAAAATATTTTCTGTGTTTGCCCTGTACTTAATCTTCCAAATTGCTGCTTAAAGCCATTGTGAGAAACAGGTCACAATTGTACATGGACATTAGGCGAAATGCTGTGTGGCTGTTCTTCTGTTTTAATGCCCCATGCTACTTATAAGAAAGCAAAAGCTTTTGCAACAGACTGGAGGAAGTTATAAACACCTTTCCAGCACCATTCTCATCTTGATAGACTTAGAAAAATCTGAAACTCGCATCTCAGGAATAATAGGCAGAAGTGTTGCTTTCTGTTACACTAATTTAGTACCCAAGATACCATACTTCCTTAGTGGAGAAAAAGTTATTGCAATCAAAATGAAACTAGGTAAGTTTATGAAAAGAGTACTTGGAAGGACTCCTTTATGAAAAGAATATTATGAAGGACCCTAGGTTTAATGGTCAGAAAGTTCTTCACAATTATATGTTCCTGAGGTACTCCAGCTACTACCAACTGAAAGGTAGCATTACAGAACTTATTCCCAGGAGAGTTTGTGGAATTACATAGCAATGTAACCTCAGAAACTTTTAACTCATTTGTCACATTTTGAAACTCAGATAAATGTAAGCATGAAAATTGTACAGTTCTCTCTCTCTCTCTCTCTCTCTCCCCCCCTCTCTTCTCCTCTCTGCATTTTCAAGTGTTCAGTGACATCAGCAATACGTATGGTCAAAAAGCCTAATATTTGGACAGTCAAATGTTTTGTTCTTTGCTTTAGGAAATGGACCATGAAAATAATCTCTTTCTCGTGTACTTTTGGTTAATGCTTTAAAATCTTCTTTACAAGAGAATGCAGACAAATAGCTTTGGAGGGAGAATTGGGTTACTCTATTAAACCAGTGGAACTTGTAGGTTAAGTAACATTTTCACATGGGATTCTTTCTAAAAGGCCACCCATTTAACCAAAGCCATCTGTCAGCTGTGTCCCTAATAACTCTGGTGCTGGCTGAAAGGTTTTTCCCCAGAAAGAAAAAGAGGCCGGTGGAAAGTCAGACTGTGTTGCAATGTACTGGAAGATAATGCTGTCTTTAGAATCAGAATCAGAGAAAGAATGAAACAAAAAGAAATTAAATGTGTTTGGATCCATTCCACAGAAAAGCTGATTTGCAGCTGTTAAGCATCTTCTAGGGCTCGGATGCTGCAGTCTTCTTCCCAATTCCAAATTTTAAATCACAAAGGCCTAGCCAATGGTACAGAAGGCCAAACCTTTGCCTCACATAAAGAAAACTGATACCCCAGTCAGCACTATCTGAGTGAGAATGTGGTGCTGGCATTCCTTCTTGCTTCTATTCCGTTAACATCCTTCTGCTTATCTCACAGGATTGTCCTGTGAATCCATCTGTAGGTACTGTAAAGGTCTGTGAAGATAATGTGCTAGTACTGTTCCTGTTCTTGACCTGTTGTCTTTGTGACAGGAGGTCAGCAGTGACCAGCAGGATATCACATTTGCTGTCTCTTCCCATCAGGCTTCTCTTCTCCTTTCTAGTCTGTGAGAGATGAAGCAGCTCCTCTCAGCTACTGCAGGATACATGCAAATAACAGTAGCATATGTTTCCCTTTTACCACTGACAAAAATGCATCAGTAAGCTTAAAACAGACCTTTACTCCTACCATGACAATAAGATATTTTATTCTGTCTCAATTTGATTCTTAACTGCTTCCTGAGACTAATAAATCCCAGATTAGACTTCATTTTGACATTAGGTCTAGTTCTGTTTATTTTGTTTTATTACAGCAAATAACTGCACACTCACGTTCACTCCAAAACTATTAGTGCTTGAAATAGTCTGCCAGTAGGCATTCTGTTCCTGAGCATTTGGCTTAGACCAAACTTGAACCTATGACCTTGAGAAAATCCAGAATCCAGAAATACCAAGCTATATAGCATCTGCAGGCACTTGCATTGTGTCACTGGGATATGTTCTCTTGCCCTATATTGCTTCACCATGAGTTTAACAAGATCTGTAAGGACTCAGAGCTATATCACTGCTGGATTACCACATGCAGAAAGATACAGAATGTAAACAGCTGTATGCCTGTTATAAAGCATGTAATTTTAAAAACAGCTTACCCACAGTAGATGAATCCAACTTACTTTTCCTCAATAGGTGATTATTATGAACAAACTACCAGTTCCCCTATTTTAATAGGGGGTCAAGGACATGGGGAAAAAAAAAAAAAAAAAAGCAACAATTCCATCATTTCTCCTTCCTTAAATAGGGCTACTTATTACAGTGTCTCCAACATCTCTATAAAGACAGACTTTGCTTGGATTATCACTAGCACTCAGTGGTCTGTTTACATGCTATGAGAGGCCCCACATCTAAAATATGAAATTGTGGTTGTAGGAAAAAGCACAAACACTTTGCACAGAAAATTAAATGCGGAAAGGTCTGCCTCACTATTTCTTTTAAACCACCTACTTGACTGGAAAGACTAAGAATGGATGCATTCTCCTTTCCAAAAGGAGGATTGTACCTAAAAGCATAGGCATATTCCAGAAAGGGAGCACATTGTGTCATCAATAAACATAAAGTACAATTCACCTCATTTATTACTATAAGAATGTCTTCAGTATCTACCTATCTATATATATATATTCAGTTACTCTGCTGTTTAGTTAATGGAAGTCATTTTATAATGTTGGCATCAAACTTTGGAAGGCATTTTTACTTCTTGTAATGGGAGTGAGAGAGTTAAAATACTCAATGTATCACAGCAGTATTCTGATATCACACAGTTTCAAAGAGCTGTGTGTGGGCATGTGCACAATCATATGAAATGTACAGAAAATCACAGTACAGAATGTCTAGTTATGAAAAACTTCTGATAATCAATAGTTTAACATTTATCTTTTGGGAACACCATGTGCTATGTATAGTATAAATTCAGAAACAAGCAAAACAGGGCAATAAACAGGATGCACTGAAAGACTGCTGACAGACAGCATAAAGTTTATCAGATGAACACAGACAGAGAGAATATGTTGCTTACCTGTTATGCTTTTTTAAGAATGAGATTTGTTGCCGATGGTGACGATGGTGATGCTGACCTTGAGAGCTGTGTAGCACTGCTGTCGGCCACAGGCAGGTAAAGAACAGAAGCTTAATGACCAGGACCATCTCTTCCAAAGATAAATGCACCTGATCAGCCAATCCACCTTGCTGACTTTTTATTTTTAGTGTTTTTACTGTTTAGAAACAGCATATCATACAAAGGATGCACGTGAAGCAAGGCATTACTGAAGAAAGAAAACAGTGGCATCCCAGTTCTGATGTCCTCTCTGAGTTCCCCTCATATTTTGGCAAAACATAAAAATTCCTTAAGCTCTACATCCCTGCAGCATCTGCTGTCAAATCAGAAGCACCTTACTTTTAGAAATGTAGTAAATACAGCACTTTGTTTTGCCGGGCTGCAGGCTGATCCATTGCTTCCACTCTTTCAGCACAGGAGCATATTTGAATTCTCCATCACCCGCTCAGTAACCTCTTCAACATAGCCTGTGCAGGCAAAGTGATGTCAAACATTTAATCCCCCTTAAATCCCACACAAAACCATACAAAAATCTGCTTTAATGACAAAGGTCTCTAAATTAATCTTTCTTTCTATATATGTGTGTATCTGCTCAAAATAATTTTCTGTAAAGATCAAGCTCGTTCATTAACTGGCTACATTGCATTGTCCTCCCAACCATTAACACCATTTCTGATTCTGTGATCTGTAGTATAAAGCAATTTGTCTGTAAGTACAGAATGGATAATGTCATGAAAAAAGTCCAACTTACATATGAAGTCTCATTTCAATACTCCTGATTAACACTGGGAAATACTGACAATCTTTTTCTTTTTTTTTCCCCCCCACTAAGCTCTGCAGCTATCTATTTAATTTATTCTAAATGTGTAAAGTGCGTGCACGCCTAAGTATCCCTACACCACCCCTAATGTTATCTTAATTTCATTTAGCCTGTTCTGTCTGTTCAATGGCAAATTGAAGTGCAAAACATTTTATTAATAAACTGCTGCTTAGGCATTAATTTAAGAGTGCCAATTTCTCCAATTAAAGGTGATAAGATCTCCTGTGGACTTAGAACTGGGCAATAGCCAACACACCTTCTTAACTGACAAAGTCAATATATCCTTTTAAGAATAAGTTCAGTAAATACCAAAACTGTCAGCATATGTTTATTGTTCTTTACCTAGTAAGTGAGAGAGAAGAGATTGAAAATTAGGGAGGTGGAAATCCCTAACCCCCATCTAAAAGAAGTAGAAGTAATTCAGGTCTCCTCTCAGCAGACTTCTTCCCAAGTCAGAAAAACAAACAGGGAAATAAAAAAAACAACCAATGCCTTATCTGCTGAGACTGTTAACATCAAAGCATAACAGGATAATCATTTTGTGATGTAGGCATCTGCCTACTTACAAGTCCCCTGTAAGTCTCAACTAAATCTATTTGGCCCAAGAAATAACTATCATCAGATACAATTATTTCCAGGAGGAAATAAAACAGCTAACTCCTGCTGAATTTTCCATTTGGAATTGAAGAGCTATCTTCCTGTGACTAGAAAGAAAAATAAAGAGAATTTTCTTTCCCAATCAGTACAATACTGATGTATACAATACTGATGTATACAATACTGAACAGTATTAGATTAGATTAGATTAAAGGCTTCCTATTACCCCTCTCACTCTACATTGTTCATGTTGCAGTCCTTTCTTGCTCAGCAATCCCAGAGAAAATTATTTGGAGCCTGACTTGGGGTTAGCCAGATAGTGTTCACAACAGCTCTTAGAGTATCTCCAGGGTGGATTTTCTGGGGAAGGTAAACTTATGCCAAAATATATAAGAGCTTTAACAGGCTCTATTCATTTGTGCTGTTGTCTAGGGGGAAAAGAAAAATTCAATAATAATTCTAATGAGAATTCATTCCAGGTAGAGAAAATACTTGGAAACAATACTTGTTTCCAAGCCTATCTGGTTAAGCTGTCTAGTCTCATCCAGCCTTCATACATCTAAGTATCAGAGTATCTCATTAATTCACATAAGAGAAAACATCCGAGAGCCTTGAGTCCTCAGCTTTCCCTGCCCAATCACAGGCATTACAGTAGCAGCTACAATAGCAAACCAGATAAAAACAAAACAAAACAAAACAAAACAAAAAAAACTGCACTGCAAGTTGTGTGGCAAAGGTGTTATGGCATGTTCTGCACACTCTTCAGTATTAACTGTTTGCCAATCATTTACCTCAACTACAAGGGACTAACAATATGAATATGCTGTCTCCCCTGGAAGTAATAATCATCCACATTGCTTCCAGAGACTCTGGGGAAAATCATACTGTAGATTTTAACATCACCTTTATCTGAAACTGGTAGCTATTATCCTCACTAAGCACGAAGGAGGAGACAAAAAGTTCCATCTTCCATGTATTTCCAAAACAGAGATATTTCCAAAAATTAATTCTGTCTAGCCCCAACACGTCAAGTCCTCAGGAAAGGCTCCTGCAAAGTGAAAGGGTGAGTGCTTCCTTCCATTAATGGATGTGTAATAACAGTAAGAGCAACTAGATGTCACCCACAGCAATAGGATTTTTTCATACTAGAGTTGTATTCATTTTCTCTGGGCAAGAGAGCATTACACAGAGCAGGTTATGTCATCAGAAATTACCATTAAGAAAACAAGTCAATCTCTTATGCATTTATCAGTAATCAACTCCAAAAGGATCCTTCTTTGCAGAAGAATAAGGACAAATAGACTTTGCTTGTTTTGGACAAGTTCTTAATAGCTCCTTGTATTTAAACAGTTAGAACATTGCCTCCTTGCTACTACTGCAATATTTCTTTAAAATTATCCCTTCTCTACAGCATGTGAAATGCTTGCAATGTTTATCTTTCGAGGACAAGTCCAGTGCGTGGTAACAGTGCTTGAGTTCACTGGAACAGCTTCCAAACAACCAAACAAAGGAAATGAAGGTAAGTATAGTACCACATATTGAAAAATGATGTGCCTCCTTTTAATAAACAAAATTATATGCAGTTTCAGGTAATTTCAGTCTGGAACTAGAGACCACTGTCCTCTGGAGAATACAAAGCAGAACAAATTGGCAACAGCTATTACCAAAACATGAACAGAAAAAACACCGGGGAGGCAGAGACATTTCAGGGGCCTGTATTTTCCAGGAAATCCAAGAACATCTGAAGTCCATTCTAAATAATAGGAACAGAAACAACACAGCATGTCAGCACTAAAATCCTGCAAATTAGCCGCACAAGACGTAAAAGAAATACAATGTAGAACCTGGAATGCATTTTTGATTCCCCTAGTAAGAGAATGAAATACAAGGACAACGTATTCTTAGGAGTTTCCTGAAAGGTGTGGGTTTCTAATACACATTTAAAAAGCAGAAGGGATGGAAGATATCACAAACAACCAGCAAAACATATAAAGCAGGTTAACCAGAGCTGTCAGTGTGAGAGTTTGAATGCAGTACTGCAGTACAAGAATAGGCAGTGTTCTGCTTTTCTGTGGTCCAGTGAATAGCACTTACCATTCATATCGTGGTCCCTTGCAGATATACAAGAGTCAGAATTCAGGACACTGCTTATATCAATACAGATGATGCACCAACTTGTGAGAATAAGGTGCCCATTCTCAGTTCTTAACAAGATGAAGCAAGAGAACAGCAGAGCCTGAGCATTATGAATCCACCTTACAGAGCCCAGAATGGACAAAGCACTTTACTTAACATCTGCAGTGATACACAGCTCTTACGATCCTGTTCTTTATTAAATATTTTGGTAGGGTGGCAAATGCACATTCATGACTGTCCTAACTAGCCTGAGGTGACAAAACTGCATACTTGAGGACTGCAAAGGACCAAAAACAAAAAACAAGAAATCTATAAATGCAGCAAAAAAAAAAAAAACAAAAAAAAAACAAAAAAAAAAAAACACATCCCATCTCAAAACTGGTACAAGATTTTTGCACAACTAGACTCTATGGATTTACAACAAGCTTAAACAGAACTACCAGCTACTGCTCAAACTCTGCCCTGCCCTCCATCCTTGCAGTGCACCACAACTTGCTGTCTTGCTTTCCTTTTCTTTTTTATGTAAAAGTTTAGTGTCACAAGTTCAAATTTCTTGTGAAATTATGATTCTAAACATACTGTCTCATACGTTTCAGTATTTCACTGTCTATGAAATTCTCATATCATCATGCAGAGTATTCTTGGCATCAGGCATAGTCTATGGTGAAGCAAATCCATTTGTAAATGCACAGTCACCAGAGACAGAGACAGTCTACACACACATCACTAAGATCCAGATTGAGCCCAGGAGTCTGGTCTTGGTTCTGACACCCTGTGAAGTCTGGCTCATCTCAAAGCTACTTTAGGATGTTAAACATACAGTCTTAAGCAAGTTTATGCAATAACTTTCTGTTCTGACCACTTGTCTAGCCACAGACCTGGAGATACTATTCCAGCTCCCCAAATGTTTGCATTAATAGCAGAACTAAACCTCGAATCTGCAAATTAAGCTCTAGAATTACGATTGGAAATGACATTAACTCAGAAACAACTGAGAGAAATATAAAATATTCGGCTTCCAGTTGGCTTCATTGGCATCTGAATGGCCAACACACCTTAAAATAAGTATTCTGAAAAACATATAAAGCTAGTGCATATGCAAGAAATTCTAGTGAAAGATAAAATCCTGTAAATCAAGTGTAACTTCAGCACTCTGCTTTTTCTTCTCATGAGTGAACATTCAGCTGTCATGACTCATCAAGAGAAAGTGCAGTTCATTAAAAAGTAAAGGACAGCTAAACAATTGCCTATATTTCTCTGACTCTTTGCACTCTAATTTTTCAGTTTCTAAATAGAGAATTCTTTTTCTTTTGCCATTCTGCCCCCGACAGACCAATCAATTAATTAAGTTAATCCCCAAATCTCTTAGCTTTTACAGCAGCAATTCTGAAAGTGAAATTATCAGTTTTATTGACTCTTGTTAAGGAACAATGTGTGTCTTAAAGGAGAAGAAACAAGCAGCCACATTCACCCTGGATATACACTTACAAACTCACTGCTTTAATGGCAGAAAACAAGGCATTAATGCAACTGTTCTGCCTTCACACGACTCCATGTTAATCACAGGTGCTGGGTACAGTTATTGTTCTCCTGCATTCATGTCCACCTTGTCCCAGCAGGAGTTTTGAGAGTTTGTTTCTTTATGTCTGTAGAACACATCTCTTTAAAATTCTCAGAGTCTTTCACAAATAAAGGCAGATCAAGAGAGAACCCATACGGCCGAGTAACTCACAGAAAACAGGGATAAACTAGTCAGCCATCTGTACAGCCTGAATATGGTGCTTCAATACGAAAAGCAATATCTACAGTGTATAATATTTCTTTCTTTCTTCCATGGCAGTTTGGCAAATACCAGCGTGTCTCAGTGGTACTTCACAGTTAGATCGTAATTGCTATCTGAAGCTCGTTTGGCTCATTTCCCTCCACAGAATGCAACAATACAAGGCAGCAACTGCATTTGCCCTCTTCTTGCTGCCAGCCTGAAGTTCCCTAAGCATTTCTACAGAGGGATCTCAGAACATGCCTGGTTTGTTGTCCAGGAGTTAAATATATCTCAGATGGGAATCGATTTATAAAATACATTGTGTCTCTGCTTAATGCCCCTTGCTGTCACTTGTGAACATGAGGAGAGAAAAAAACAAACCTGTTGAACAGTGGAAAATATGTGCCTCTCAGCTTCAGCACTGCAAACTTTTCTGATTTTCGCAGCCAAAACAGAGACAGATTTATTTATCGATTAAAGTCTGATCACTGTTGGAGACAAAAGAGCTTCGGAAGCCATCAGGCACAACTCAGCGTCTGTTTTCCAGCCTTTCTTTTCCCGTTCGTAACTCCCAGAGAAACAGATGCTCAGATCAAAAAGCAGGTGCTCGTTTCAAAACGGGCGGCCAAATATAACTCGCCAAATTTAGGTTTTCCTAAGGTTTTGCTCGATGGAAGCGCCCTCGGGCTGCCAGCGCCATGACACGCGCAGCACCGAGATGGCGGCTACGCGGGAACGGCTGCTGCCAACGGCCGCGAGGTGGCAGCGCCGCCCGCACTCGCTCGCTCGCCCCCTCTCCAGCGGCCATCGCCGCCCCGTCTGCTCCCAGGTGCGGGGCGGCGGCCAGCGAGGCTTCTTCCCACCTTTCCCCTCTGCCCGTTTGGGACAATGGGGCTGCAAGAGAGGCTTCGCGGCTGGGGGGCAGGGAGCCCCTTCTGCACGGCTCGCCGCGCTTCCACAGCCATCCGCCAGCGCAGCGGGAGGAGGAAGACGTTAAAAATGAGAGGGGTGGGGGCGAGAATAGAGAGCCAGTGCGGCTTTCAGTAGTCCTGAGGAAGACGGTTCTCATCCAGGGGACGGCGTGAGGCAAAGCCTAGCAGACAGATGGAGCTGGGGATTTGCAGGATGTGTAAACTTTGCTAGACCGTAGTACGTTGCACTCTACAAATGAAGACCAGGATTGAATGAAAGGTAGCAGCTTCATGAAGATGGGCTTCAGTCAGAGCAGTGGGGAGTAAGAGCACCAGGAAAAGCTGAAGAAATTACAGAATCGCAGAACTGTGGGGGACCTGTGGAGATCATGTAGTCCAATCTTCTGCTGAAGCAGTTCCCTACAGCAGGTCACACAGGAAAGTGTTCAGGTGTATCTCCAGAGAAGGACGCTCCACCGCCTCTCTGGGCAGTCTGTACCAGGGCTCTGTCACTCTCACAGTGAAGAAGTTCTTCGTCGTATCTGTATGGAGCTTCCTGTGTTCCAGTCTGTGCCCACTGTCCCTTGTTCTGCTGCTGCATGCCACCAAACAGAGCCTGACCCCATCCACTTGACTGCTATCCTTTAAACGTTAATAAACAGTGAGGAGATCCTCTCTCAGCCTCTCCAGACTGAAGAGTTCCAGGTCTCTCAGCCTTTACTCATACAGAAGATTCTCCAGGCCCTTTTACTAAACTCATTAGTACTCATTTAGAAAAAAAAGAAGAAAAAAAAAAAAGCAGACATTTTCATGATCAAAACCCAGAAAACAAGATTCACTTCGTATCAGTAACATACTACATAATTACCTGTTGTAGATTAAGAGTACTTTAGGTAGTGATAAAATACAAAAGAAGCCTGCTCAGAAGTGATACTCTCCTTCCAGAAATCCTTGTCTGCAAAGACTGTGCAGAGCACAGAAATCCACCACAGCTGCTGCTCAGCATGAGGATAAACAGCTCCTCATACCTGCCCTGAGCCTGCCATTGACCCTACTTTTTACTATCATTCTTTGGTGCTTTCTCTGCATAGTTTTGTTTTGCTTTCATTTCCTTGTTATTGCTCAAGGGAGATCTCCTTGTTATCTGCATGGCACATAGGAAGATACAGACTTCAGTACAGAAACTGGTTTGAGCTATTGGGCCCTATTGTGTAACTCAACACAGATAGTGTTCTCTACTATCATATAGCCCCTGCAGGATGACATGAGGTGGCAAGCCATCAGTGCTGACTGCTGTGACCTGATGCAGGTGGCATGACTAACACATTTTAAGAAGGCAAATAGTCTCCTTACATCTCACATTCTTTTCTCAATTTTAAGCTGACCCCTTTAGCAAAAGGCATTTTTACAGCCTCAGCGAATAGCCTACATTTGTCACCAATTTTACCAAGAGTGTCAAAATAAATTGTGGAAATAAACACCACAGGTTAGCTGATGTGGAAATAACTTGGGGAACAATGTCACAGGCATTTTGCTCCCAGACTTCAAAAGTTGTCAGGCACAAAAATTCAGGATGACTTGAAGACTGTTGATTTTAAATAGCAGTTGAGAGCTACTGTGTACTTGCCTTCTGTTTTCTTGGTCTTGAGTGGTCACATTTTAAAGCTTTTCCAGTAACAAGAAACATAGTTTTATTTTACAGGGAATGTGGTTCTGCCAAGTATTACATTACAGTGTGTTCTATATCCACGTTCAGGAAAATGCCACAGAGAGGAAAGTGATAAATTTGTTAGATATAACTGTGGGAGTCAGTCTGTGACTGGTCTGGTGTGTAGACTTGAAGAATAGGAAAAGAAGAACAGATTATGCTTGGGAAATGCAGAGATAGTTTGGCACCCTGTGATAGCAGGAGTATCGTTAATATTCTGTGGATGGGGTAATGTATGTGCCGACTCGTACATGAGAGATTTCCAGAAGTGTAAGATAACCGAGACTCAACTGAGGCCATGTCAAGGATTAGGTTAATTTTTAATGGCTGTGGATTTATGCCTCTTTCTGAATAAACACTGAGTTGATTAAAACGTGTAGCAAAGTATTGGGTTTCACAGGCTCAGGAACAGAGCGTTCAAGACTTGCAGAATTCTCTCCAGTATTTCTGAAGTGTTTTTTTTCTTTTTTCCTTTCTGTAACAAAGGAGCTTCACTCATCACATGAAGTGCAATGTGCAGCTGCTATAAATGCACATAACTGTAATTCACTCCCAAAGAGCGTGACCCTCCCAAAGCAAGAGGCATCTCTCAGTCACGGCTGAGGAACTCTGATCACACCCAGGCTTCCAGTGTCGCACCCTCTATCAACACACTGCAGCTCCTAGCCCCACAGACTTTTCCCAAATACGCCACACCTGTGTGATCTGATGACTTATTGAGTGTATGGATTTCTCCCACCAATGGTGATACTGAGGGATTGCCTTCATTACTAATTTTTTTTCAAATTGCCCCAAAAATCAATATGGCAACATCTGTTGTGTCACGAGTCTCTTCCCGCTGCAAGAGAGAACTGAATGAGGGGCAAAGAGCTTAGGGCTGTGAAATTATATTTTGTGGAATGTTGAGGAAAAATAAATAGATTCTGATTGTTTTACTGAAAATCTATTTCTCTCCTTTCTGCTTTTCACAAGGCTTATTTTACCT